>MU223434.1:102816-113702 GCA_018584345.1 Thuja plicata | reverse complement strand
AGAAAGATGTGAAGAAAAAGGGATTTTATTTACTTTTTCATTTAATTTATTTCTTTTTTCAACAAATAAAGTGCTTTAAGTGGGGATTTTTATTTATTTAATTAAAAGAGAGGTTTTCTTTCAATTACATAAATTAGAAGAATTTTATTTAATTAAATGGGAGGAATTGAATTTAATTAAATAAGAGGAATTTAATTGAAAGGGAGATTAAATTTTTTAATTAAATAAGAGGAATTTTATTCAATTAAAAAGAAAATTAATTCTTTTAATTAAATAAAAATGATCAAATCTTAGGAAATATTGAAATAATTGAATAATTGAATTAATTACAATTTGATCAAGGAAATTGATTTGAATTGAAAATGTTCCAAAGCATTGATTCAGAAATTTGATAAATTTATAAAATAATAAATGGGGCCCAAAGTCTAGGCGACCATTTTAGGGTGCATACAGGCACCGAAGTGGATCCCAAGTTTATTCATTTGGCAACATCTTTGAGTCCATCAGAAAGGAAGGAGTTCATCGAATTATTTTAAGATAAGAAAATTAAATTTGCGTGGTCTTATGCCGACATGCCATGGTTAGATCTAATATTTATAATGCATAATCTAAATGTGAGACCCAGTGTGAAACCCGTAAAGAAAAAACTGAGAAAAATGCACCCTCATGTGGCACTTTTAGTAAAAGAAGAATTGGAAAAGTTACTCAAGGTTGGATTTATAAGAGTGATTGAATATGCAGAATGGATATCAAACATTGTACCAATCAAAAAAATGACAAATCCATTAGATTTTGCACAAATTTTAGAGACCTTAATCTTGCTTGTCCAAAAGATGACTTTATACTACCTAGCATTGATGCTATAGTGGACTTAACAATGGGTCATTCTATTTTTTCCTTAATGGATGGATTTAGTGGATACAATAAAATTCACATAGCACTTGAAGACAAAGAAAATAAATATTCTACATGTCCATGGGGAAACTTTTGTTGGAATGTGACACCCTTCAGTCTCAAAAATGTCAGAGCAACTTACCAAAAATAAATGAATACTATCTTCCATGATATGATGCATACCTTCCTAGAAGACTATGTGGTTGATATTCTAGAAAAATCACATGAAAGAAAGGATCACTTACCAATATTAGAAAAGATCTTCACAAGGTTGAGCAATTCAAAGTGAGAATAAATCCAAAGAAATGTGTTTTTGGTGTGCAATCCAGCAAACTCCTAGGTTACATTGTTTCTACAAAAGGCATTGAGGTAGATCTTGAGAAAGTGAAAGAAATAATGGATATGGAAGCTCCCAATAATATTAGTCAAATGAGGTCTCTTCAAGGAAGACTTCAATCCATAAGGAGATTTATTTCCCAATTGGTGGAAAAATGCCATTCATTCACAAGATTGCTACATAAAGACACCATTTTTTACACAGGATGATGAGTGTGAACAAGATTTCACTTTGTTGAAAACATACTTGGTGAACCCACCCATCTTGATGCCATCTATAAAAGGAAAACACTTACTACTTTACATATCAGGAACGGAGAAATCTTTAGGGGTACTATTGGCATAAGAGGACAATGAAGGAAAAGAAAGGGTCATTTACTACTTGAGTACAAAACATTGATAAAATATGAATTGAACTATAAATTCATGAAAAGGGCTTTCTTAGCAGTGGTATTTGCATCTCAAAATTTAATACATTACATGTTGATTCATAAAGTGAAGTTAATTGTCAAAATTGATCCATTGAAGTACCTACTTAGTAGAACAGCTCTAATAGGAAGGATTGCAAAATGGGCAATGGTGCTTAGTGAATTTGACATTTAGTATGTGGATAGGAAAGAAATAAAGGGACAATTTATTGCTGATCAGTTGGCCGGGAATCCTTTAGAGTATACACATCCAATTCAAGTAGAGTTTCCTTATTCAAAGATTGTTAATGTGGAAGCAAAGACATGGACCTTATATTTCGATGGGTCTTATACTCAGAGTGGTTCAGGGGCAGGCATTCTTTTGATAATACCCAAAGGATATAAAATTCCCAAATATTACAATCTTTTGTTTCCTTACACAAATAATATTTCTGAATATGAAGCTTTGGTCTTAGGTCTCAAGATGGCCTTAGAATGGAATGTCACAAAATTGCAATTTTATGGAGACTCTCAATTAATAATCAACCAAATCATTGATGAATACAACACCAAATATGAAAATTTGATGTCATATAAATGGATGGTGCATGACTAGAAAAAATATTTTTCCTTGATAACTTTTGAGAAAATTCCATGAGACAAGAATAGAGCAGTTGATGCAATGACTACCTTGGCTTCGTTACTCCAAATGCATGATCAGAATGTGAGGTACAAATTCTTAGTGGAAGAGTTGGCAAAACCAACATTTGACTTACCTGATACCCAAATAATCTCCCTTATTAATGGACATGAAGCACCCTAGTATGGACCAATTTATACTTATCTTAAAGACCAAACCTTACCTTTGGACCAAACCCGTGCTCAAAAATGACATTTCATAAGACAATCAGCTCGTTATACCATCCTATTAGACACATTGTATCACAACAATCTTGACGAAATGATCCTTAGGTATCTAGAGGAAGATGAATCAATATTAGCTTTAAGAGATGTCCACGAGGAGATTTGTGGGTCACATTTGAGTGGATTAAATTTAGCCAAGAAAATCCTTCGCATGGGGTATTTTTGGAAAACCTTACAAAAAGATGCTTGCCACTTTGTGAAAACATGTGTGAAATGTCAATATCATGGAGACATGATCCATGCACCTACAAAATAATTGCATCCATTTATCACACCATGACCATTTTATCAATGGGTTTTTGATCTAATTGGCATGATTTACCCACCATCTTCCAATGGACATAAATACATCCTTACAGCGATAGAATATTTCATAGAAATGGGTAGAGGCCATTCCTTTGACAACTACAAAGGGAAAAAAAATTTCCATGTTTATCCTTAATCAGATTATTTGTAGATATGGTATTCCTCATGCCATCATCACAGACAATGGAAAAAATTTCAAGAACAAAGATGTGGATGAACTTTGTGAAACATTTCATATCACTCACCATTCTTCCTCCATTTACTATCCTCAAGGTAATGGACAAGCCGAGGCTACGAACAAAAATATTATCAAAATATTGAAAAGATCGGTTGATAAATAAGGAAGAGATTAGAACATTCAGATAAACCCAACATTGTGGGCTTACAGAACTAGCATCTGAACACCAGCAGGAGCTACACCATTCTCCTTAGTTTATGGGGCTGAACTTGTTTTACCCTTAGAAGTTGAGATTCTATCCCTAAGATTTTCACTACATGGATTAATAAATGATGAGGATTATAGGGTTTCTCGACTTCAACAATTTGAATTTTTGGAGGAACATCAAACACAAGCATATGATCATTTGAAGGTATATCAAAACAGAATTTCAAGACATTACAACAAGCATATCAAACTGAGAACCTTTCAAGTGGGAGACTTAGTGTTAAGAGAAAACCCTAAAAATCAAGCTGATAGGGAAAAGAAGGGAAAATGGGAAGTGAATTGGCTTGGACCATTTTTCATCATTTCTTCTTTTGGACTAGGAAGCTACAAACTAGCTAATTGTGAAGGTGATGAGTTGCAAGAGCCCATTAATAGCATCCATTTAAAGAGGTTTCATACCTAATCTAATGAAAGAGTATCAGGAGAAAGAGTATCAGACGAGTGTGTATCAAATGATTTAGCATCCTCTTTGTACATAAGAAATTCAAAAATCCAAAAAACATGAGAAAATATCAAAATAAAAAAATAAAAAAAGATCAAAAATAAAAAAAAATGGAAAAGCAGAAAATCAGAAAAAGGAGAAAATTGAACATGAAGAAAGAAAAAACATTCAAAAATTAGAAATTGTTGTCTTGGTGAAAACCTAGAAAATAGGCGCGTTGATGATTAAAAAAAAAAAAAAGATAAAAAGAAAAAAAAAAAAGAGCAATAAACCCAAAAGGTGAAAACCTGGAAACAAACGCTTTTTGTTTCCTTAGGTCTTTCCTTGTCGCATTTGTACATATTGTTTTTTTTTAATCTCATTTGTACATATCCTCATTGCATCCTTCATTTGTGCATAGTCATAATAACGTCTCTTAGCTGCATGGTCACATACTAGGTTTCATTTGCCCTAGCTTTACACATGATTTCACTTATCACTTGGGGAAAATCATTGGTTTTTGGTACAAACAGATTCAAAAGTGCTATATTTTGGTCACATGACAGAAGAAGATTTTTAGAACTTCAAAGGAGAGATATTATGGAACCTTTGATGGATATCATTGATCAACCTAAATAGTGCTATCACATAACTTGATCCTTAACCTTCATTGACTTATTTTATCAGGATTAAAAATTGACAATACCCTAAATGAAGAGAATGTTTGGAATTCTTATTGAAAATCTTGATACAAGGAAAAACACTTGAAATTTTTGATGATTTTTATTGATCTTTTCAAATTCATGTTCTTTTTAGCTAAACGATGATGTTTCTACTAGATTGGCGATGATGAAGACATGATGTTTTTCTTGACTTTGGTGTGACTGTTTTGAGGAAGATCCCCTAACTTGTGTGAACTCATCTAAAGACATGGTCATCAAAGAACCATCGAGGACATTCATATAGGAAGGAGGGTTAACCTTTATCTATTTACGCAAAAGGATACCTTGGCTATTTATATTTTCCATATATTAATACCAAAATCCACTTGCAACATTGAATCTGTTGAAACCAGTATTCATACTCCCATAGTTGGTCATTCAACTAGTGAGGGTTGTACTAGGTTCCTAAAGAGGTTACCAAATGAGATGAAATTCATATTCATATTCTTATGGTCATAGTGGCACCAGTAAGGATTTTATTGACTCCTAGTTCCACAACACTCAATGATGAAAATATATATCTTTTGCATTTATTTTGCAAAAATAAATGACAATTAGTTGCATTGAATTGCATTTTCATGCTAGATTAATTGCATTGTTTAGAGGATTTTTACAAGTTCTAGGGGGGTTAATCGTTATCATTATACATCACAAGAAAAGAAAAGAATCATTAAAAAATTATTCATTTTCATCCTTAATATTTCATTTCATCAATAAAGTTACATACATAAAAATTCAAAAAGCTAGTTGCATTCATTTTACCATTGCATTGCATAAACATAAGACATCATGATAAGATAAAAAACATATAAAAGTAATTGCTTCAATCATTTGCATCCATTTATTTATGGCAGAACATAAGACATTGCATCCATAGCATAAAAGAGACAGTAAAGGCATCATAGAAATCATCTAGATCTACATATAAATAAATATCACATCAACATCACAACATCATAAATGGGAATGAAAGAATCATCATAAATAAATGTCCATCATCAAAGAGTACAACAAATCTGTATATCAAGATACATCAAAAAAACAATCCATAATCAAAGTCTTGATCAATACAATAATAAATGATACATCGCTACAATATCAGAAGATCACATCTTAGATTTGTCTCATAACCCAGTAGGGGCACCTGATCCATCACTAGTCATAGCACTTGAACATGAACATGTACCCCGTATGCCATTTGGATCTCTATCACCCGATCTATCCTGAGTAGTCAGTGGTACCTGGCTAGTACTAGAAACTTGTGGTAACTATACCATCATCGTCATAAATTGATGTAACATAGTGGTAACATGATCCAATTGTCTAGTCACATCAATCATCCCTACCTGCAATGTCCTCACATCTCGTACTAGCACATCTACAACTGGAAAAATCTAAGGAGCTTATAGTTCCTATGGAGCAAGAGGTACCTATGGGGAAACATGAACCTATGGTGCACCAACCGATGGATCTACCTAAGAAGATCTTTGTCTTTGCGGAGATGCTGGTCTCTAAGGAGGACTCTGACCATGTAGAGGAACTTGTAAGGGAGCCTGTCTAGCCATCAGTATTTGTCTGTCTTTATCAACCCCAATCTATAGTCATTCTATGTTGTGCCTGTCTCCATAATGGTACCTATGCCTATCTCTATCTAGGATTCCCAAACCCACCACCCTAAGCTCTAACATGACCACCTTGCATCTGAGGTCCCGCAACTCTTTTTCACTGAGGAGCTCTCTGTCTCTGGACTTTCCTCCTACCACCATCACTCCCATCTCCACTGTCATCGTCAGAAGACTCATCTGCATTTGGAATAGGTTCTATAGGATTTGTGAATCTCATAAATCTATGACAAGAGAACAACTCTTGGTACTCTGCAAACATCCATGCATTGACAACATGATTCAACATGTCCCATCTGATGTATATCAAACAATCGATCTCTGTGAAAAAAAAATGGTAGTCCACCTATGCACCCCACATCAATCTCTTTTCCTGGACTCAGGCATATAAAGCCATACCCTGAGGAATGTCCTATACTCTACCAAAATTCCTTGAAACTTGCCCGAAGAAGAATCTCTCAATAACAAGCAGTGATCATCCAATCATCCACCATGGTGCAAACATGTAGGGAGCTTATCATCATCCTCCCACCATCCCTTGTAGTGAAGATAAGGTATCCACACGACCTTATCAATGTCATCAATGGTACGAGGCCAATACTCAAGCTTGACCAAACGATATTGGAAAACCATCTCATCATATAAAAATGCATAAGGCCTTCCTCAGCCTTGAACTTGAGCAGCAATCGGTCTCGTAATCGTGATATGCTCCCAGGTCCATAACTGCAATAAAACTACACCTGCTAAAATAGTTGCACTCGATATATACACAACCTCATGAAAATATTTGTATAACTCTACCAATACACAAGACCCCGAATCAAATCTCCAAGGATGCATGATCAAGTCCTCTAGAATGCGGCCCGATCCAACTAAAAATCCATGACCTTGTCGATATGGTAGAAGTAACCCACCAATGACTGCACCCAATATCACTGGTAATGTGGGAAAGGAAGAAATTTTTTTCCACATGATGGTACCATCTCCAATAGTGTCATCTCTAAACAATCATATACATTCTCTCCCATCATATACCTGATCATAATAAACTCTCTCTCCATGAGTGGGAATCCTCAGCAATTTGTATGCATCCTCGGGTGTGATGGTCATCTCGCCAAGGGGTAGATGAAAGGTATTATGGTCAGAGTGCCACTACTCTTCCATAGCTATAAGAAGACCTCATTTCAATTGAAACTGAGGGATATCAAGGAGGAACCCTAATCCACAGTGCTTTATAATCTCTCTCTCTAGATCAGTCATCTCATCAACTAAATCAAAGATCCAATGCGCGACATTCCATACATACAAATTATAGAAATGTGCCTACATTTTGAAGACAAAGTGAATTATATTAAACCATCTTTATATCAGTAGATCATTTCAAGTCAATCAAACAAATGAAATCTATCCTAGCTCTATTTTGAGAGCATCAATCTATTGTTCCTAACCTCTAGATCTTGAGAAGGGAGCAATACATCAGTTTTTCTATCCAATCTGATTGACACATCAAACATCCATTTATATGATTATTCTAACATACTAAACACTTAGTATCATCATCGAATCACATCTATCTATATTGGAAATCAATCTGGTAATCCAGACGATCAATCAAAAGCAGTTGTTTCATCCTAAATCAGGGTTTTAATCAATGTTTCTAGCAGGTGTCACTTGGCTAAGTGTACGCATCATTTCAAGCATCAAGCATCATTTTAGACATCATAAACGTGATTTAAAACATAGGAGGTGGTACTTTACATTATACATGACATTTCACAAACCTAGGCGGCATTTGAAACTTCCTATGTGGCATTAAAAATATACTTTTGCAAAGGGTTTTTCTACATGGTGTTTTACACATTGGATGCAAATTTTGACCTAACTACTAGGTGGAGTTTAACTACTCCTATGCATCATTTCACTATGCAGAGGTGACATCTTACTATCCTAGGTGGATTTTCAAATATCCTAGGTGGCATTTTACAGAAATTAACATAAAAATCATCAAAATCTTGCAATAAATGTCATCAACAATGAAATAAATGAACTAGGAAGGTCAAAACCACTTACCAGAGGTCTGTAATCCAAGGGTCTCTAATACCAACACCCTCTCTCAAAATGATGCTCACGAATGGGGACCACCATAGCTTTCAATCTAACCAGGACCAGAGCAAAAATTCAAAGGTAAAACGTGAAAATGAATAGTAAATTTAGGTTTTTCAACCTATTTAAGCTATTTGACCTAATTTGGAGGGATTTTTGACCCAGTGTGACCTAATCTACATTTTCTACACACTGGGGCATGTTGTGACATCATCATCATCAATGTTTTTCAGATATGAAAATATTTTGGATCCTACTTTTCATTAGTTTCACCAATCTTGTGCCTCTGGACATCAAAATGCTTTCATTTCTGAGGGGGCATCATCATATCATCAAATCAGGATTCTGCATCATATCTTACATCAAATATAGGGTAGTAAAAATTCAAAATTTTATCAGGAGGGCATTTTGCATCAATTTCACATCAGGTTCTGCATCTATCACATTGGGGATTTCACATCAGTTTCTCATCAGGTTTTGCATCAGATTTTCATATCAGGTTATCAATTTTTGCATAAGGTTTTTGCATCAATCAATCAACATCAAATCAATGATCAGGATATCAAGTTTTCTTTGAATCAATGCACTTTGCACATCAATTCAAAGAGGGGCATTTGTAGACACCCAAGATTGACCTGATGTTCTTTAAACAATCAAATCTCCCTTTTTCATCAAATTGCATCAAAATGAATCAAAATCAAATCAAATGGACATTTATCAATCAAATAGGACAAATCAAGTTAAATCAAAGGATTAATTAACAATGACATCAAATGATAAAAAATCAACCTAAAATGGACAATCAAAATTATATAATTGATTTTAATCAATTAATTGTATAGTTTAAGTCAAAAATCAAATTCAACCTATTCATCCCTACATGGCTAATTTAATTAATTGATTGAATTAAATAATCCTAATATCTTTCAACATGAATTTGAGTAACCAATGGAAATTGAGAACACAAAGCACATGGATCACTCCTAAATTTGAATCTCAATCACTCATTTTGAACTTTGAATCTCAATCACTCAAATTTGTCTCTTTGTCCCAACCTTTGAGACAACCATTTAAATTGTCTCCCCATTTGAAACCATTTGAAAGCCTCTCACTCAACCATGGCTTAACTATGATCAATTAACTCCACCCCCTACGCTTGGGAAAATCCTATAAAGATAAGCCATTTTGAGAGCATAACATTTCCTAGAAAATTTGAATGCAAAGCATCAAACCTCTTGTCAATTTCATAGCATCTTGAGAAATATTGAGAGATTTCATAGAAAATTGAGAGAATTGAGATCATTTTATGAGCATTTGGATTACATATCATAGCAATTTTGAGATAATTGAGCTAGATTAGGCATTAAATATCATCAATTTCTCATTCTAGGATTGTCATTGATAAAGATTAAGGTTGAGAGCTCTATTAAAAAAGCTTAGATAGAGATCCATGAGTTATTTATTTATTGAATTGTAATTCTTAGTTTAAATTTCCATTATTCTTCCATAGAATTGTAGTTAAATAAATTAATTTCATGAAGGTGTACTTTATTCACACACACTCAGTTATACTGGTGTAAAGTTATGTTGTGTAGCTCAGTGTTGTTTACTGCTTGGTATAGTATGTTGTTCGGGTATCACTGTAGTCAGTTAACTTTGGGTGTGATCATTACTCTCGGTTAACTCTGTACTTTGGTGATTATACTGACTATCTTGTTGTGAGTCTGTTACCAACTGTCCATTATGTTTGTTTTATAACTAATGACAACTTAAATTTGTGATTGGACTAACACTAAAGGTTTATGATCTCTCCTGATGACTGAATCTGAATAAAACCAAAACTATCACTAACTATTAAATATTATTTTATGATGAGGATTGCACATACCCCGAATTGCTCCTACACCAGCTAATGGCTAGACAAATGGACCCAAAAATGTATAATACTATATTATTTCTCACCATCTACATGTATTAAGGCATTTCCTCAAAAAATGCATATAACTAATTGAGAAATAGAATATGGATTTTATTTATATTTTTTAGTATTGAAGAAGATTTGAACTTAGCATCATTTAGACACTTGCAACATGGACTTTTCCTTTAAACCAAGTGTCCTTTGACATGGATTTTACTTTGACTATCATAAAAGTATAACTAGTATTTTCTTACTAAATTTTTGCAGCATTAATAATTCATTTAAGATAGACTTGTATTACAATTTCATGTGGTGTTTTGGTTGTAAGGTCATCAACACAAAATCATTGATTTTTCAAAAGGAAAATAAAAACCCATCAACATACAATTTTTAATATTTTTTAGATATGTATACATCAAGAAAATATTATTGACTAACATAGAAAATAATTTTTAACATTAACAATATAGACATGAAGCACTGTACTATATATGTGTGGTCCTCAAGTAACCAACCAAGATATTTGATTTTTCTAAAGAAAAATTATGCATGACTTGTTTCAAAAAATACAAAGCCATCAACATAAGATTATTAATTTTTTTGAAATCACAATCCTCAACAAAATGCTATTATTATTTTAGAAAATATATTTAACCATTTGTAATTTTATGGTTTCAAATGAATTGTATAATGAGGAAAATACCATATGACTTCATAATTTTGTTCCTTCCATTTCATTTAAACTAAGTGTTCTTTGACATGGATTTTACTTTAACTATCATACAAAT
>MU223434.1:48320-63987 GCA_018584345.1 Thuja plicata | reverse complement strand
TTAGGGATCTTATATCCTTGAGGAGTGATGAAGAGAACTCCAGCTCCTGATCCTTGTTGAGTAAATGATCCATCAAAATACATCTTCCATGAGTGCTCTGTGAGGTGCATGATCGTTTCATCAGGGAACTCAACTAGAAATGGTGTATCATCTTGAAGGGGTGAATCAGCTAGTTGGTCCACAAGTACTTGTCCTTTAATAGCCCTCCTTTCAACATACTCAATGTGAAACTCACTGAGAATCAGGACCCATTTCGCCAACCGTCCTGTTAAAGCTGTTCTGCTTAAAAGATACTTTAGTGGATCTATCTTAGCTATGAGCTTGACTGTGTGAGAGAGCATGTAGTGTCTTAATTTAGGTGGTTACAGGTGTAAGATACTCAGAGGCAAAGTAGGCTCCGGACAGCGAATTGACACTTAGGCAACATGCAGATTTAGGTGACCCCCTCAAAATGATTACTCCATAAACATTTTAGAATTGAAATTCAGGAGCTGGGACCCACTGCATACATCAAATGAAAGGCATTAAAGCCTCTTCCAAATTTGTAACTCATAAAAAATCATCCGGGCACCTTTTTCAATCACCCCAACTGAGCCTTCTCACATAAATTTTTCAAAGGTACTGACATTGCTTAACTGAAAATTTCAACATGGTCACTCCAAATTTGTTCCAAATTTAGGAGTACCAACACATAGTATCAATAGAATTCAATTAAGGCCAAGTGCAAATAATACACCTAATGAACTTCGGTTTGGTAATGTACCTACAATAAAATACTTTAGAATCTTTGGAAGCAAAGGCTACATCAAGAGAGATGATGGTCTTGGTAAGTTTTATGCCAGAAGGGATGAAGGTATTTTGCTTGGTTACTCTACTAAAAGCAAAGCATATAGATGTTTTAACTTGAGACTGAAGAAGATAATTGAAAGTACACATGTGAAGATTGATGAGAAGTTCATGATTCAAGAAAGATACTATGATTATGCACCTATGATTAAAGATGAACCCAAACCTTGTAGTAAGGAAACTGTTATTGAAGAAATGTTTGATTGTATTGATGTAACATGTAATGACCTTGAAAGAAGAAAAGATGAATCACAGATAATAGATGAGGATGTCACACCTAAAGTTCCAAAACTCACATCTAGATACCATTCAAAATATGATATCATTGGAGATCATAGCAGTAGATTTTTGACAAGATCTAATGTAAAAGTTTTAACAATTGATGAAGAGGTATGTTTACTTTCACAAATTGAACCTTTAAGTGTTGAAGATGCATGTAATGATTCAGATTGGCAAAAAGTAATGAAAGAAGAATTAGATTAGATAATCAAGAATGATACATGGGAACTGGCCCCTAGACCTTGTGACAAAAATGTGATTGGAACAAAGTGGATATTCAGGAATAAGATGAATGAAGAAGGTACAATGATAAGAAATAAAGCAAGACTAGTTTGTAACGGATATGCACAAAGAGAAGGAATAGACTACGCTAATAAATTTTCCCCGGTGAGAAAACTAGAAGCTATCAAGGTATTTTTAGCCTATGCAACATTCAAGAACTTTAAAGTATATCAAATGGATGTCAAGTCAGATTTTTTGAATGGTGACTTGAAGGAAGAATTTTACATAGAACAGCCTGAAGGATTAAGTCTATCAGACAAACCAGACATGGTATGCAGACTGAAGAAAGCCCTCTATGGACTTAAACAGACCCCAAGAGCTTGGTATGAGAGACTTGATGTTTACTTAACCAAGATTGGATTCAAAAAGGGAGCAACAGATTACAACTTATTCATAAGAGAGACACTTGATGGACTACTACTTGTTGCTATCTTTCTAGATGAAATTATCTTTAGAGGTAATAACAAGCTTAGTGTAGAATTTGCCAAAGAGATGCTGACTGAGTTTGAAATGACCATGATTGGACCTAAAAAATACTTTTTGGGATTGAATGTAAAACAAACAGATAAAGGAATATTCATAAATCAGTCTAAGTATGTGAAGGAGATATTGAATACTTTCAAGATGGAAGATTGAAAGCCAGTGAGCACTCCCATTATAATAGGAAGAAATATTTCTAAAGAGGATGATTCCACAGCAGTTGACAATCTTTCACGCCAGTTTTTAAAGTGTCTTTTTAAGTGAGCGAGTGAGCGATGAGTCATTTTGGGTTGAAATGCATAGTCGAGGTCATCTCTTAATGAGCCAAGTTGGCAATGCAAGTGAGTGACATGGTCATTAAAGTGTGTTAATCATGCAGTCAGGATGTCTTTTTTAATTCAGGTTGTTAGTCGACGACTGAGCAAGTTCAAAATTTTTGTTTGTTTCTCACTCATGAAGGTTTGATTCTTTTGTTAAAATGCTCAGTGAGTCAGCGAGAAGATATGTTTTGGTGTATCATGCAGTCGCGGTGGTCTTATGTCTTAAGTTTTTCAGTCCACGATTGAGTGAGAAGTATAAAATGATGTCTAGTCACTCACTCAGGTTGGATTTTGTTCATATCTTTTGAGCTCGAGAGTGTGCGAGGAAGTCAGGTCATAGGTGTCACTCACTCATTTGAGTTCTGACTAATATTATTTTTGCAATGTGATGGGTTGTGTTTTGGTGATCAAATGGTTCCACTCGCTCAGTCGCGTAGAAAGCTTTCAAGGTTTTGAAGTGCGTGAGTGTGCGACTAAAGAAATCATATTAGTTACCGCTCACTCGTAGATGATGTGTTGATTGAAGTTTTGAGCCTGCGAGTGCACAATGAAAGAAATTGGAGGTTGTCACTTAGTCGCTCATGAAGGAAGTTAAGTAAAAATAGATCAGCGAGTGAGTGATTGAATTATTTATAAGGTTTTTGTGAAGATAATCGCTCATTCACAAAGAATATAATCATGAATAATTTTCAGTAGTGAGTGCGCGACTGTGAATAAAGAAAGGTTGTTGCTCACTCACATATAGTTTTGAGTTGAAATGTTTTGCAGTGCGATTGAGCGACCAAGTAAAAAGTGCATAAAGGAAATGGTCATCGCTCACTCGTGGAGGTACAAAAATAAATCAAAAGGGCATAACGACTATGCGACTAGTAGATGATGCATGACTATTTTGAGTCATCACTCACTCAGGCACATCCAAGCATGATGATAAAGAGATCAGTGAGTCCACGACCAAGGAAGGATTGGGTGACAAAATTATACTCTCACTCTTGTGAGTTTCAATAAAGTAAAATGTTGAGCAATGATTCCACGATTGGTAT
This sequence comes from Thuja plicata, assembly GCA_018584345.1. NCBI lineage: Eukaryota > Viridiplantae > Streptophyta > Pinopsida > Cupressales > Cupressaceae > Thuja > Thuja plicata. The sequence goes on along the minus strand of MU223434.1, from coordinate 60,740 downwards.
AAGGAATAGTGTTTTTTCTCACTCACGCAAGTGTAAATGAAAAGGATAAAGAGATAGTGAGTACGCAATTGCTAAGTAATAAAGATGCTATCTAGGTCATCACTCAATCATGAATAACATAACCTCAAGCAAAGAAGAGACCATGAGTGCGTGACTAGTTGCAAGGAAAGGTCTTTTCACTCACTCGCAAGGACAAAGTTGAAAGTAAGCAAAGGACGGTGAGTAAGAGAAAGATTGACAAGTGGCTCATTCCAGGCTTACAAAGGCAAAAAGATAAAAGGTGAGTACCTTTTTCCAGGAAGGATCAAATAGTGTGAGTTAATGGTAGCATTAGTTATAGAGAGATGATTGTATGACACTACAAGTGCGAGAATTTGGCATTCAAGTGGACAAGACACTGATTAGATGGCTATAAATAATGAATGATTGAGCTTGATTTTGTACAACTCTCATTTATGCCTTGAAGATTTTGTTGTGAAAGAAATAGAGCTTGTTTTTCTAAGATAAAAATTTGAGAAGGAAAGATGAGTCAAGGTACTACTAGTGTTGCCTCACAAGGGTCTGGAAAGAAGAAGGTTGTAGCAAAGAAATATATAGAAGAATTCATTGATTTTGTACCTGGGACATCAAACACAAACACTACTAACTGGGATGAGTGGAAAGATAGATGGTGTCAGTGCAGGAATCCTATCACTACAGGATTCTCGGGTAATACTCTATTTCATTATTTTTGGAACAATAGAGTTAAAGCTATCCCAATTTGCAATCCCTGGGAATTAAACATGGCTAAATTAATTGTCCCTGATGTATATCTAGACATAGAGTTAATCAAGGAATTGGCTAAGAATAATTGCCCAGTAGCTAGGGTAATTAGGAAAAAGAATAAGAAAGCCCTAGTACACATAAATAGAAGATCAGTAGCAGAGGTTTTTTTGGATTACTCATGCATTGTGGAAAGAAATTTATTCAGAGAAGATAAAAGAATATTATAAAAAGGGAGAAAAATTGATGCAAAAGTATGAAATGCCCAAATTCATGCCTAAGGTAGAGAGAAACCTGGTAATCATCCTAGATAATGTTAAACCTCCATTTGATTTGTCCATGTTTCATCACTATGTTAAGTGCATAGTATATGGCCTATGTAGGGTTTAAGGTTTGATGGAGATTCTACTATTGCTGAGGACCTACTAATCATGGCAATGAAAATTCAATACCCAGAGGTTAATTCAGATTATGATTATGTGGTGTACCTAGTTGAAGCTATACATGTAGCATTGGTAGATATACAGAATGATGTCCTAGTCCCAACTCTCAAACATTATTCTCATCTAATGTTTATGATTCTATTCTACAACAAGGCCTCCATGGACGAAGAACTGCAACTTTTTGATTCAAAATATGGTGTCAGTATGCCATTTCAAAGGTGGACATTGGTATGGGATAGTTCCTCTATAAATTCATCTTTTGTATGTTTCTCTAATTGGATTGTGGATCCAATCTTTGATTTACTACGAGATGATAGGGAGAGATTACTAATTGGGGTTAGGAGGCTATTAAGGCCTTACCAGTTTGTTGAAAATTGGCCAATCACTCAAAATTGGGGAGATTTATTTTTCTTTGATCATTTCACTATTATTAGGATATATGGTTTCTCTCAACCTCCTCACATTCTCCCCAAGTTTGTGCCTCTTAGAATTGCATTTCTAGAGTTCATTTGGAAAATTACCTGGGTTGATAAAGAATTCCTAGAAGGACACAAGGGGGGTACATTTGTCCCGAGATTATGGTTGGCTTTTGATTTTTCTATTGGAAAAAGGAGTGTTTTATTTAATCAATGACTTTTGAAAGCAATATAGAATGTCTACAGCTGTTGTTAGATTTTGTGATCCTAAAAGTTTTGTAAAAATATTTTTGAAAGGTATGGTTTCCTGGGTAACTGTCAGAGACCATGAGCCTTTGGATGATGAAGATATTGTAAGAAAAAAGTTGGAAAAGGATGAAGTCCAAGAGAGGAGAAGGAAATGAAGAGATCTTCTTAGGGAAGAAGTTGATTGGAAGGAATCAGGTAAAAAAATTTCTGGTTTTTTCCCTGACCTCCCATACTTGCAGAGAATGGAAGAGATCCTTAAGTCTTATGAAACTTTGATGGCACAAGTACCATAGTTTAGTGTTGAAGTGTTAGGAATAATAGTCCACAAGACAAATGAGAGGGGGTGAATCAGTTGTGCACTAGATTATTAAAATTGAAAATATATGAACCATAACATCAAAAGTAAATAACAGAGTAATTGCACACACCATAACACAATAGTTGTTGTCGAGGAAACCTTGTTAAAGGTAAAACCCCGTTGGGAATTAACACCCAAAAAATAATGTACTAAGAGTATAGTATCCATGTTAAAAGATATTAGCCCTGTTAGGAGCTTGTTATTACATTACAGTACACAGTCCCTGATAGGAGACAAACCCTATTAGGATTCAATGAAAGTATTAGGTTCACTGCCAAAATAAGGTTAAAGCCACCCTCAAGGACTCACAATCCGCATCAAGTGTATATAAAAAATACACAATCTAGTGAAGTGTCTGATAGCAATTTCCTTTGCTTGGTTATTTCTAATGAAGTACCAACTCTCCTCTCTATCTAGCAGTCAAGCTTCGCAGCTTCACAAATCTCTTCTCTTTTCTTTCTCTACCACACTTTTCACAAATGAAAAGATCACTCATATATACCCTCTTACAATAACCCATTAGGTCATCTAGTTAAGCTTTCCTAATACACAATTAACTAGGTCAGCCCATTAAGGCTTCCCATCATACAAATAATTACATAAGCCCTCGCTAAGATACACACGATACCTATAACATGTATACAATATTTAAAATTAATTACAAATACTTCCAAATCCACAATCCATGCTCAAAATTAATTTCCACGTGTTACAAGTCTGAAGTCGGCCAAGAAATAAGTCTTCTCTAGAACACATTCCATATCTAATGTCATCAGTACCCAAATAGAAATTGAAGTCAACCCATTTCACCATCATATGTCAGCTATCCATCAATAAGCTCACAAGTTCTGAAACATGTTCCTCAGCAAGATATGCCCAAAACACAGAGACCTTCTCTATTTAGAATCTTAGTCACATTCCAGAAAAATAGTCTTGACTAAAACAATTGTAACATCCATGATATGAAACATAAAGTCAAGTGGCCCTAGATATAAGGTCAAAACTTAGTCTTCTACTTAAATCCAACTTTTCTCATTTTGGTTCATCCATACAGTGTCTGTACACGCCTTCCAGTCAAGTAACTAGTCTGTCATCTTTCACAGAAATATATGTTGACATCAGTGACAAAACATGAGTATCAACAACATGATTAGTACACAAAAATGATATCATCCAACAATCTCCCCCTTTGATATTGATGGTAACATATGGGAAAATCCATATGCATAAACCCAAAAGTACTCTCTTTACAATCTTCTTAATATCTTCAACAAATCTCCCCAAAATAGTACGGATTTTCACGTAGATTCCTTCCCCCTTTGGCAGCAATGGAAAAGAGTGCCATAACTCATCTGTAGTCTTTGGTAAGGTGTAGCTTTGTCAAATATTCATGTCCAATAAGGTGAAAGATCACCCAAATGTGCTCCATAGTGTTCTCCCGCAATCACTCCCCCTAAGGAGTAGATCCATACATCAAGTCAAGAGAATAATATAGCTCTGAGATCCACTAGACTGATGCATATCTACATCATTTAATTACCACTGGGAGGGGCCATCACCCCAAGCATGCCTATGAGGTATTCAAAAGCATCTTTTCGGAAAGGTTTAGTAAAGATATCTACTATCTGTTCCTTTGTTCTTATGTACTCCAGTTTAATCTCCTTAGTAGCTACCTTCTCCCTCAAGAAATGATACTTGATAGAAATATGTTTAGTCTTTAAGTGCATTATAGGATTCTTCAACATGTTTGCTGTACTTGTATTATCACAATGAATAACCACTAGCTTCTTGAAAATTATTCCAATATTTTCCAGCATTTGTTTCATTCAAACAACTTGTGTGCAATTTATTGCTACGGCTACATATTCTGATTCAGTTGTAGATTAAGAAATACAGTTCTACTTCTTTCTTAACCAGGAAACCAATCTCTTCCCAAGGAAAAATGCACCACCACTTGTGCTCTTTCTTTCATCCACGTTACCTGCCCAATCTGCATCAGTAAAAGCCTGCAAAATAAAATCATCAAATTTTTCATACCATAATCCATAATCCATAGTTCCTTTCAAATATCTGAAGATTCTTTTCATAGCAACAAAATGTGTTTCTTTAGGATCTATTTGATATCTAGCCACAATTCCAACTGCATTGGTAATATCTGGTCTCGTGTGTGTTAGATATTTTAGACCTCCAATCATTGATCTATACTTAGTCTGAAAAACACTCTGGGTCTCATCATCACTAATCAGTTTGTTTCCAGTCACCATAGGTGTTCCAAAAGGTTTACAATCTTCCATTCTAAACTTTTTCAACATTTCCTTAAGATACTTGGTCTGGGATATAAAAATGCCATTCTCGCTCTGATTAATTTTCAAACCAAGAAAATATTTCATCTCACCAATCATAGACATTTCAAAATCATTCTCTATTTCTTTAGCAAATTTATTACTCATTTTGACATTACCTCCAAAAATGATATCATCAACAAAAACTTTTATAATCAAGATTCCATCTTCATTAGTTCTTAAATACAAATTATTGTCTGCATTACCTTTTCTGAAACTAAGACGAAGTAGATATTTGTCCAGTCTTGCATACCATGCCCTTGGTTCTTGTTTCAGTCCATACAATGCCTTCTTTAATCTACAAACCATGTTTTCATCATCTGTCAAAGGAGAACCATCAGGTTGCTCAATGTATACCTCTTCCTCTAGATCACCATTCAGGAATGCTAACTTCACATCCATCTGATACACTTTAAAGTCTTTATGTGCAGCATAAGCAAGAAATAGTCTCACAACTTCCAATCTAGCAATAGGAGCAAATGTTTCCTCATAGTCTATACTTTCTTGTTGTGAGTATCCTTTACAAACCAATCTAGCCTTGTTTCTTACCACTGTACCTTTCTCATTCATCTTGTTTCTAAAAATCTATTTAGTGCCAATAACATTTTTGTTCTTAGGTCTTGGAACCAATTCCCAAGTATTGTTCTTCTTAATCTGCTCAAGTTCTTATTCCATAGCTTTAGTCCAAGATTCATCTAGTCTTTGGTTCAACTTGAGAAATCAAACAAATCTCTTCTCTAGCCTTAGATCTAGTTATTATACCTTTACCTATATCACTAATAATCTTATCTTCAGGATGGTTCTTCTCAACATACCTTGATGTCTTATGTGGCTTAGTATCTTCAATCTGTTCATCTTCACCTTCATTTTTAGTCATCAGAGGTTCATTCTCAATCATCAAAGGTTCTTCAGGTTCTGTTGTAACTTTTTTTTTTTGTAATTTGATCACAGTCATACATTCTTTCCTGAATTTGGAACTTTTCATCTATCTTCACATTGGTGCTTTCAATCAACTTTCTTAATCTTAGATTAAAACATTTGTATTTTTTTCTTTTAGTAGAATAACCAAGAAAGATTCCTTCATCACTTCTAGCATCAAATTTTCCAATCTCATCATCTCTTTTGATATAACATTTACTTCCAACTATTCTAAATTATTTCACAGTAGGTGTATGATCAAACCATAATTCATAAGGAGTCTTACTTGTACCTTCTCTGATTTGAATTCTATTTAGTGTGTACACAGTAGTCCCAACTACTTCTCTCCAGTGAACATGTGATACATTTCCTTCCAAAAAGATAGTCCTTGTAGCATCTAATATATTTTTGTTTCTTCGCTCTTCTATCCCATTCTGTTGTGGAGTTCTAGGGGCTGAAGTTTGTCTGTGTATTCCTTTCTCTTTGCAATATGTATTGAATAGTTCTAAAGTAAACTCTCCTCCTCTATTTGATCTCAAACATTTCAACTTTAAACTAGATTAATTCTCAACTTTTGCCTTGAATATCTTGAATTTGTCAAATGCCTCTGATTTCTCTCTCAGATATGTAACCCACATCATTGTATAAAAGTCATCAACAAAAAGTATAAAATACCTTTCACCATAGTATGATCTTGTTCTTCTAGGACCACGTAGATCTATATGTACAAGATCCAACTTTCCTTTTTCAGAATAGGCCTTGCTCTTGAAAGTGCTTCTAGTTTGTTTCACCATGACACATGCTCTACACATAGTGTTAGATGGCTTCACAATTCTAGGTAGATCTCTTACTGATTTTTTCATACTTGCCTTCACAATGTTATCAAAATTAACATGACAAAATATTCTGTGCCATAACCAACTATCATCAACTCTCACAATAAAAAAAGTAGCTTTAGATGTGTTAAGTTAAAATACATTACCTCTAGATTTAGAAACAGATGCTATCAAGTCTCCTATCTTACTCTTGATAGAACATTTCCCATTAATGAAATTTAGTTGATATCCCTTGTCCACTAGCTGGCCAACACTCAACAAGTTATGTTTAAGTCCATCAACAAGTAATACATTGTCAGTGTTAGTCTTTCCATCCAAAGAAATAGATCCAACTCCAATAATAAGTTTAGGAGTATTGTCACCAAATCTGACACCACCACCATCATGTTTCTTCAAACTCACAAACTTATTCCTATCTCCAGTCATATGGTGTGAATATCCACTACTATAACCCATTTAGATTTCTTTTCAACTCAGGATACTAGGGTTTTTTCCTCATGCATAGGTGCATCATCTTTAATAGAAATGAATCCAATCTCATCAAAGTTATCATCCTCATCATCAATTATTCTCTCACTAGCATAATAACATTCCTTATCTTTTGAGAACGTAGGCTTGAAAAACTTAGGTTTGTGCTTTGGGATTCTTGTAGGACATGTAGATGCAAAATTACCAATCTTATTACATGAAAAAAATTCAAAGATAATTTTCCTTCAAATTTACCCTTACCTCTCTTTTCTCTTCTAGAAATCAGTGCCACAATTTCATCTAGCTTTCTTTCATATTCTTGTATCTGTTCCCATTCATCAGCATAAGCTCCAAGTTCTTCTCTTAGATCACAACTGCTTGCATTTCCAAATAAGTTCTTCTTGTTCTTGTGCATAGTTGCCTTGAATGCTAACTCTACCCTAGGTAAAGTGTCTCCCAATTCTATGGCCTCAAATGTAGTAAGCTTGCCAATCAACATTTCTCTGGTGAAGTTCAATATAAAAGCTATGATCTCCTCTATAGCCTATACTTTGGTTCTATATGCAGGTGTCAAAGATCTGAGAATCTTTGCAATTACTTCTTCCTCATTGTAAGTACCTCCAGAGTTCCTAATACCAGTAACTACCTCAGTAATTCTCTGTGCATATGCTCTAACATTCTCATCTTTTTTCATCTTCAATGATTCCATCTTTGTTTTCTAGTTCTGCAACTTTGCTTGTTTTGTAAATTTGTCTCCAACATACAATGCTTCTAGTCTTGTCCAGATGTCATGTGCAGAGTCCAAGTCCTTCACTTCAGTGAATTCTCCTTTAGATAGGGTGCTGATCCGAGATTCCCTTGCAACCATATTGTAGGAAAATAATTTATTTTTCATCTTCAGTAGCCTTGTCCAGCTCATCTTTAGTTTCTATTGCTACATTCTTCTTTGTGATCATCAAGTACTTAATTCCCAGACATAGCAAATGTGTTCTCATCTTGTTCTACCAACTGTCAAAGTTTTCAGGATCAAACTTCAAACTATCCTTCCTGTAGTAAGTCATCTTTAGGATCACCTCAAGATGTTAAAATTTCTCTCTGAGGACCAGTAGCTCTGATACCAATTGTTAGGAATAATAGTCCACAAGATAACAAAGAGGGGGGGGGTGCTGAATCAGTTGTGCACTAGATTATTAATTTTAAAAATTTATGAACCATAACATCAAAAGTAAATAAAAAAGTAATAGCCAACACCATAACACAATGTTTGTTGTCGAGGAAACCTTGTTAAAGGTAAAACCCTGACGGGAATTAACACCCACAAAAAAATCTACTGAGAGTATAGTATCCCTGCTAAAAGATATTAGCCCTGTTAGGAGCTTGTTATTACATTAAAGTACACAGTCCCTCTTAGGAGAGAGACCCTATTAGGAGTCAATGAAAGTTGTAGGCTCACTGCCAAGGCTCACTATCCAAAGAAGGTTTAACCCACCCTCAAGGATTCACAATCCACATCAAGTGTATACAACAAATACACAATCCATTGAACTGTCTGATAGCAACTATCTTTATTAGAATAGTCCCAAAGGATAACTGAGAGGGGGGGGTGAATCAGTTATCAGTTACTTTAGTCCTTTTTACTCCTTTAACTTTAGTATACAACAAAGTAAATGCATAATCAGATAACACAGTACTCAACACATAATTTGATTACGAGGAAACCAAATGGTAAAAACCCCGGTGGGAATTAGCACCCACAATAAACTATACTTGTTTGTAGTAATCCGTGTTAGAAGATATTTCAACCCTGTTAGGAGTTGTACAATATAATGCAATAAGTATACAGACCTAGTTAAGGGTCGGACCCTGTTAGGAGTCTTTTACAAATAACCCTATTAGGGGTGGTGGACTCACTGTCCAAAAGCTCATTGCTTGATGGTGAAGGCTACAACCCTCTGAATAACAGATATGCACTATATATGATGATGAAATGTAGAGTAGACCTATTTTCTTGATCAATTCTAGTGTATTACAATCCTTTACTTCTTCTTCACATAGACTCTTGATGAATGAACTAACTCTTATAATCTGCTCTGTACATCTTTCTGCACTTTTTGTATGATTCACACTTAGTGCATCACAATTGAACTACTATAAGTATCTTATCCAAATTAGAAGATCATTTCAACTCTTAGAAACACTTCATCAATATCTTATTCAGCTTAACTAAGCATGCAAACAATATTAAGTCCACACAAGTTAATGTTGAACAGACGTGACGCTTCACTGATTCGGCCTCACCAAATTAACCATAACTTTGCAATCTTCTTGAAACACATTTGGCACCTTTGGATTTATATCATCAACTCATAATTAAACATGCATATACACACCCATATCCTGAAGATAGGTGCAAATTATGAAACATGTTATATACATCAGCCCTAAACCGTTATACTTCCAGAACTGTAACTGCTAATAACATAATTGCATAACTTGACTGAAAAATCATATATGAGTCTGAGTGTATGAACATAACATAATAAACATGTCAATAACATGTATCTATCCATGCAAGTCTTCATGTCATCATACAGATAAGTACATAAAAAATTACTACTGTGTATTATATATTTTCATCAATGACAAACATACAATCAATCAACTGCTCAGAATCAAATCTCCAACAATATCCTCCTTTGAAATTGATGGCAACATATGATATCAAAAACATCCTCTCTTCATGGTGTCCTCTTTCTTTTACAATCTTCTCAATATCCTCATCAAGAAATTCTCTAAACTATTGTAGTTCCTCTGACTATGTTTTTGTTCTATGTATATACTCCCCCAGAGTATAAGCTCCCCCTTAGTACATACTCCTCCTTACTATATACTCCCCCTTTGACATCAAAGGAAAAGGGTGCCATAGTCTTTTTAGGTATAGGTACTACTCTAGAAGTAGAGTAGTCAACCATTCATCAGTCACTTAATGACTGATGTCTTTGCTACTTCTTCTAAACAGACTCAGGAGAGGGAATTACTCCCAACTTCTCCCTGAGATACTTAAAAGTATCCTTTGATAAGTTCTTTTTGAAAATATCTACCAACTATTCCTTGGTGCTCACATAGTCTAATTTCACTTCTTTGTCTACAACCTTCTCTGTTAAGAAATGGTACTTGATCTCTATGTGTTTTTTCTTTGCGTGCATGACAGGGTTCTTACACATGTTGATAGTGCTAGTATTGTCAAAATGAATAACAATAGGATAATGCCAATGTCTTTAACCATCTGCTTGATCCAAACTATAGTTGAACAATTTAGTGCTGCTACAACATATTCAGCTTCTGCTATGGATTGAGAAATATAGTTCTGCTTCTTGCTTATCCAAGAAACCAACCTGTCTCCAAGGAATACTTGTCCTCTTGAAGTGCTCTTTCTATCAATAATACAACCTTCCCAATCTGCATTTGTATACACATGAAGCTTTACATTCTCTGATTTAGGATACCATAAACCATAGTCTATAGTTCCCTTTAGATATCTGAATATCCTTTTGACTGCCATTAGGTGAATCTGCTTGGGTTCAGCTACAAATCTTCCAACAATGCCAATTAAATTAGATATGTTAGGCCTAGATTGAGTTAGATAAATGAGTTTACCAATCATAGATTTGTACAATGTCTTATTAACTACTATGGAGTCATCATCTTTTGAAAGATTGCTTCCTGTTATCATGGGAGTGCACACCAGCTTGCATTCATCCATTTGAAAGGTCTTCAGTATTTCCTTCACACATTTAGACTGATTGATGAATATACCTTTATCTATTTTCTTTACATTAAGTCCCAAAAACTATTTTATAGGACCAATCATACTCATTTCAAATTCATTCTGTATTTCTTTTGCTAAAGCTTTACTGAGCTTATCATTACCCCCAAAGATAATGTCATCAACAAATATAGAAACTAACAATAATCCATCAGGTGTTTCTCTTGTAAATAAGTTATAATTTGCTGCTCCTTTCTTGAATCCAATCTTGGTAAGATAACCATCAAGTCTCTCATACCAAGCTCTTGGGGCTTGTTTAAGACCATAAAGTACTTTCTTCAATCTGCATACCATGTCTGATTCATCTGAAAGAATAAATCCTTCAAGATGTTCAATGTAGACTTCTTTATTCAAATCTCCATTCAGAAAAGCTGATTTTACATCCATTCGATAAAATTTAAAGTCTTTGACTGTTGCATATGCCAAAAAAAATTTTATGGCTTCCAATCTGCTCACAAGGGAAAATATATCAGTGTAGTCTATTCATTCTCTCTGTGCATATCCCTTGCATACCAATCTTGCTTTGTTTCTTACTACTGTACCATCTTCATTCATCTTGTTTCTGAATACCCACTTTGTTCCAATCACATTTTTGTCACTAGATCTAGGGACCAATTCCCATGTATCATTTCTGACTATCTCATCTAATTCTTCTTTCATTGCATTCTTCCAATCAGAGTCATTGCATGCATCTTCAAAACTTAAAGGTTCAATCTGTGAAAGTAAAAATACCTTTTCATCCACTGCTAGACTTTTTTCTTTTGATTTGGTCAAAACACTAATGCTCTGATCTCCAATGATGTCATTTTTAGAGTGGTATCTTGATGTGAATTTTGGAACCTTAGGTGTGTCTTGTTCTTCTATAGTTTGTGATTCTTCTTTGCTTGATTCAGGGTCATTACATGAGACATCTATGCAATCAAACATTTCTTCAATAATAGTACCTTTGTTGCCAGGTCTGGATTCATCCTGAATCATAGGTGCATATTCATAGTATCTTTCTTGAACCATAAACTTTTCATCAATCTTAATATGCATGCTTTCAATTATCTTCTTTATTCTTAAATTGAAACATCTATATGCTTTACTTTTAGTAGAATAACCAAGGAAAATACCTTCACCACTTCTAGCATCAAACTTGCCAACTCCATCATCTCTCTTTATGTAGCACTTGCTGCCAAAGATTCTATTAGCTCTTTTTCTTGCACCACTTACCTAAATATGACAGTATACCTTGTACACCTGATTACAACCTCTTTTAGGCAAGAAAAAAGCTAATTATTGAGGTATTTGATAACACTGGGGATATCCATTATCACCTCCTTTGTTTTTGAGCTCCACATACTCAGGTAGGTATTGCCTTTTAAAGATTACTGATATTTTCAGCCTATATGTTTGGTGGATTTGTTCATTCACAGGTTATGTGCCAAAAACCTCACTGTAATAACTTATATAATACTCAAGAGATTGCAATAACTAATTTAAAAGAGAGTAATATAAGCCAGGATATGGTTTTAACAACATACACCAGTGAGACAAGGATCTTCATCCTTCTTCCTTTTATTTTAGGAGGGATAACCTAATGAATCACTCTCCAAAGAATCACTAAAGTGGACACTGTTCTGGTGACATGAGTCCTTACTGAGTTCAGTTTTTTTGTTCTTAGTAACAAGAGTATTTTGATTAAATTGGTTTTGATGCCTTGAAATAACTTGGACGATAATGGGTTATCAGACCAATTTCTGGACCAGTGCCTATCCTTTGGGTTACAGAGTCAATAAACTAAGATCTCATAGAAACAA
>MU223434.1:27183-40769 GCA_018584345.1 Thuja plicata | reverse complement strand
ACCATTTTTATCTTTCCAAAACAAATCACCTTGAATCAAAACATATCTTTGAGCTTGCAATTTCAAACTTCTCTTTTGATTATCAGACAAATAATCAGGACACTTAGCATTTTTGAGGAAGAAAACAGTATCAGTGTAATATGGTTGCCTCTCTATACTGGTAATGGCTTGGTGATGTGCTCCTGTCTGATTTGATTGTACTAAATCTATATTCTCTTCTATCATAAGTTTGGCCAAACCTTGACCTCCTATCAATTTGGTGATATTGATTTCCAGATTGAACTCTTGAATCCTTGTAATCCATTTGCATCTCTTACCAGTAACCTCTGACTGTGTAAGGATATCTTTCACTGCTGAATGTGGAACATAGGCCTGCACTTTGGCACAAACCAAGTAGGGCCTGAAAGAATTCACAACCATTACCAATGCATATGCCTTCTTTTCCATTATTTCATAGTTAAGTCCTGCAGCTTGCAAGGATTTACTATAAAAGGCTATGGGATGTTCTAATCCTTGCTCATCTTTTTGAAGTAAAATTGCAGCAATTGTGTGAAATGACACAAATGAAAATAGGGAGAAAGGCTTTGTGTAATCTAGAGATTTTAACACTGGAGCTTCCTGCACCGCCTTCTTTATCCTTTCAAAATCTTGTTGGGCCTCATCACTCCAAACAAACTTAGTATCCCTTTTTAACAATTTCACAATGGGCTTCACAATTTCAGCAAAATTGGCTACAAATATTCTGACAAAGTTAATCTTTCCTAAGAAAGATTGTACACTTTTTAAGTTTTTTGGGACAACCACCTTCTGAATTGCTTCTACTCTCTAAGGGTCTATTCTTACCCCTTCTCTAGATACTATATGCCCAAGCAACTTTCCCTCCTTAACTGCAAAATGACATTTCTTAGGGTTTAATGAAACACCATATTCTAATGCTTTATTAAAAATCTTACCCAAATGATCACAATGATCACTAGCCCTCTTTGAATATGCAGTTAAGTCATCTTGGTAAATAACCATGAATAAATCAATAAACTCTTTGAAAGAAACATCCATGGCCCTCTGAAAAGTTGCACCTGCATTTATCAAACCAAAAGACATCCTGATATACACATATGTTCCCCATGGAGTAGTAAATGCAGTTTTATATTGCTCTGACTCTTTGACTAAAACTTGGTTGTAACCTAAAAAACCATCCATCATGGACAATAATTCACAACCTGTCACCTTCTGCAACATTGCTTCCATATTAGGCAGTGAATAATTATCTTTCAATGAAGCAATATTGAGATTTCTGAAATCAACACATAATCTGATATCACCATTTTTCTTTCTAACTGGCACTAGATTTGATACCTATGTTGAATGTCTAATAGGCTGGATTACCCCAGCATCCTTGAGTTTCATCGATTCCTGCTGCATCTTGGGAGCCAACAAGGGGTGAATGAGCCTTTGTTTCTGTCTAAATGGCTTCACATCTGATTTCAAAGGAATCTCATGTTGGAAAAGGTCTTCTCTATATGATTTAAAGTCATCATATGACCAAGAAAAAACATGCTTGTATTTTCTCAGTAACTTGATCAGATTTATCCTTACATGAGAGTCCAAACCTTTTCCTATATAAACTATCTAAGGATTGTTTTATGATCCTAAGTTTATTTCTTCCAAATCCTCAAGGTTAACATTGCTTATCTTTGCTGAATCATTTTGTTGGGTTATAAACAATGCTTCAAGTTCAACTAAACCCTTAGGAATCTGATTAGAACTCAATTGAACAACTTTATTTCCCAAGATGTAATCCTTTCCATCATCTAATTCTAATAAGGAACTGCAGTCTATGCTCTGGTTTTCATAGTGATCCAAACATTGCATGAATCTCAAAATATCTTTATCATCTTGGAACACTTGCTAGTTGTATATGTTGTCTGGGAAAACTGGTCTTGTCTTAACTTCTAGTATTGATACTCCATGTAAGGTCAAATCATCATTTTTCAAAGCAACATTTGCTAAAAAATCAGCCATAATATTCTTTGACCTTTCCAACTAGATTATATTAAAAGCATCAAGCATCTCAAGTTTATCCCAAACAACATATTTGTACATTTTCAATCTGTCATTTTTTACAACATATTTGGATCTGACTTGTGCTACCACTAACTTAGAGTCACCATAAACCTCTAAACATTTTATACCATGTTTGGTATCAATTTCAAGTCCTAAAAATAAAGCCTCATACTCTGCAGTATTGTTTGTACATTGAAAGTTTTACAGAAATGAGTATTTAAAAGTTGTACCTAATGGGGATATCAACAATACTCCTACCCCTAATCCTTCTTTAGAGAAAGCACCATCAAAGTACATTTTCCATATCCCATCTTCTTGCAAGATTAATTCTTTATTTAAAAGGTCAGCTTCTTGATTTTTATGCTCATCTTGTTGCATTCTGAAATTTTCCATGTCTATGTCAATGCAACAGTTCACATGAGTATCCTCATGTTTTTCTATCATGTGGGGAGTTCGGCTCTCTCTCAAAACACTGACATTCTCTCTAGCAATATTGAAAGTAGCAAATGATAAATCATTTTGTATACTACCACCCATTGAAGCACTCCATTTTCTTGATAACAACATGCCATAGTGAGGTGGTATATCAACCACAAGAACATTCATTGTCATCACTACATCAGGGAAAACTGCTAGCCGATAAGGTATAGCCTCAATAGTTCCAATTACAGGGACCTCTCTGGAATCCATAGCTCTGCATCTGCCGTGAGGTGTATCAAATTGTAGCCCCATTTCCTTCATAATCTCAACTAGCATAACTGTATTAGAAGCTCCTGAATCAATCATACAATTCTTGAGCATTTTATCATTAATTATCAATGAAAGAAAAAATGGGTCTACCACCTTTGGAGAAGAAGTTGCATTCAAAAATATTTGAGGAATCTCAGATGTCAACATATCATCCTCATTTCCCTTGACAAGTGGCCTCTCAGATACATCTACTAGGCTTTGAACTTTTATTATAGGCACACTGTTTAATAATGACATCATTTTTTCCTTATGTTCCTTGATCCTCATCATTTCCAGAAATGGTACCTTAACTGTCATCTGAGACAAACATTGACCCATGTCTACTGGAGTATAAGAAATATCTGAATGTTTTGACTTATCAAGGATAACTTCAATATCTTCACTGTGTTTCTTTTGAAATGGCTCTTTCAACCTTTTATTTTCTATCTTTTGAACAGGAACAATTTTTTCTTGACCCTTTTCATTTTCATCTTGTGTAACATTTGAATCTACAGTGTTTGTGATAATCCTGACCTTGTGTTTATTTATATTTTCATTAATTCCTTCCTTTTTCTGGACATATTTAGTTTCTCGCTTGTTTTCCTTTATAAAGACACCTGAAGGTTGGCTACCAGTTATACCCACCACCCTATTCCTTAAGTGGTAATTGCTTCTAGCTTTATTCACTAACTGAGCAGTAATTCTAGCCTTCTCTTCATCTGAAGCTTTCCTTATGAGTGGAACATCCTGACCATCTTGAGCATAAAATCTTACACTGTCATCAAACTCATCAGTCTCACTATCAGACAAAATCTGTTGGTAATGATTCTCAATCCTTTTTTGTGAGACATAGGAGTCATGATTTTCCTCTTCACTTTTTGAATCAATATCATGGCACGAATAAGTATTAGTCATACTATGATCACACTGTTCCCCCTCATCATTTTCTTGTTCCTCATTCACTTTTAGATCTAAGGAAATGACACAAAAATCAGGATTATGAGGAGCCTCACAAGCTTCACACCAAGTATCCTCATTGCAGAAATGGAAAAAATTTCTATGTAGGGGATCTGGAGTTATATTATCTGTTCTTTCCCTTTTAGGTGCAATAACAGACTTTCCATCTTTGAACTGAGTTCCATATGGATGATTTTGCATTCTATTCTGAGGATTATAAGTAGTATTGTAAGAAGGTCTATTGTTTTGAGGAGCTCTATATTCTTTGTACTCTGGTTCTTTCATATTGCTTTTGCTAAACCTGGGGTCATCCCTCCTATTTAACTTACCAGATACTCTTCTTTTCATTCCAATATTGATTGTTATTTTATAAGCATCAGTGAGTGTTCTAGGGTTCTTATCTCTCAGAGCATATCCCATCTTGGAATCAAAGGCATTTAAATATGTTGCTAGAAAAACCTCTTCATGTAGCTTTATCTTCTGAAATAGTTTATGCATAGCTCTTTTAAATCTTGTGTTAAACTTAGTAACTTCTTCATTGTAATTTTTCTTGATATTATTGAACTCATTCAATAAAAAGCCTTTATTTGTTTTGTCTCCATACTGATCTTTAAATAATTCAATCAACTCATCTATGGAAACAACAGAGCCATTAGCAAGGCTTCTAAACCATTTTCTTGCATCTTCAACAAGGGACTGAACAAATAGTTTCATTAGTACATCTTCATGGGTGATATTCAAGTCATCAACAAAGTCAATGAAATTCCTTAAATGTGTTTCACAGGAAATCACATTATTACCAGCAAATTTTGGGATCTTTTCTCCTATATCACCCACATCTTTAGGAAAGGCATTAGGGTATCCAGGGATACCAATGAAATCAAACTGTTTATACCTCTCATTATGCAGTGGTTTCCTTTGAAAACTGTCATCTTCTTTAGTCATAGTAGCTTTTCCTCTATAAGTTATAATATTTTCAGGTCCAGTTTGATTATACTTTGAAGACTGCAAAAAATCAATCTTTTTCTTCATTTCAATTGTAGCAGCTTCCATTTGAGCTTTTTCCAACATTTTTTCCATGGTTTCTTTTTCAATTCTCAATTTTTCTAAATCAATTTCTAACTTGGACATTTGTTCAACCAAAGGCTTCTGAAATTTAGGTTTTTGATCTCCATATTCACCCATCTTTTGTTTACCCTTATTTATTTGTAAAATAGAAGCTTTATGAGTGAATGGTATTTCTTTATTTTTCTAAGACTTCTCTACTTATTTCATAGTTTGGTGTTTAGGAAGTCTTTTCCTATTGTTATCAAGAGCCTTATGATCATTTTTTTTCTTTCTTATTTCTCTTTCCTTTTTCATTTGTTGAACTAGGGCAAGCTGCTTCAAAATAAAATTCTCTTCATTGGCTAGCATATCAGAAGGGGCATCTTGTGAATCTGAACTAGGTGTAGTAATCTCTTCTCTTTCATTTGAAGTAGAAGTGAGTGTGGGTGTATCTAATACTCTTTCAACAACCTCCTCATAATCTGAAGTATTTCCATCATGAGAGTGCTGAATAGTATTCATGTCATTCCTGATATTTACCTCTTCACCTTTTAAAGGAGTTTCATCCATATCAACTTGATTTTTTTTTTTCCTCCAAGAGGCTCCAACTCTTGAAGTCGATGGGATTCCTTCATGTAATACCCTTTCTGGGTCAGTTCTTACTCTTGACCTAGTATTCATTCTGTAAGACATTTATTTCCTTTGCACTAATCTCAGAGATTTCCTTTTAGAGTCGCCACCCAATAAATTGGGATGAATGAATAGCTATCAAGGGACAATATGACAACAAAAAATGGGATTTAGTAAAAAACTTTAGACCTTGACACACCAAAGATTTCTGAATACTTCTACAAGACTTTACAATCTCTTATTCCCCAGCAAAGTCGCCAATTTGTTAGCTCTTTTTCTTGCACCACTTACCTAAATATGACAATATACCTTGTACACCTGATTGCAACCTCTTTTAGGAAAGAAAAAAGCTAATTGCTGAGGTATTTGATAACACTGGGGATATCCATTATTACCTCCTTCATTTTCAAGCACCACATACTCAGGCAGGTATTGCCTTTTAAAGATTACTGATATTTTCAGCCTATATGTTTGGTGGATTTGTTCATTCACAGGTTTTGTGCCAAAAACCTCACTGTAATAACTTGTATAATACTTGAGAGATTGCAATAACTAATTTAAAAGAGAGTACTATAAGCCAGACTATGGTTTTAACAACATACACCAGTGAGACAAGGATCTTCATCCTTCTTCCTTTTATTTTAGGAGGGATAACCTAATGATTCACTCTCCAAGGAATCACTAAAGTGGACACTGTCCTGCTAACATGAGTCCTTACTGAGTTCAATTTGTTTGTTCTTAGTATCAAGAGTATTTTGATTAAATTGGTTTTGATGCCTTGAAATGACTTGGACGATAATGGGTTATCAGACCAATTTCTGGACCAGTGCCTATCCTTTGGGTTACAGATTCAATAAACTAAGATCTCATAGAAACAAAATACAGTAAGCTGCCTTACAACCCACATGCAATTCAGATAAGTTGCCTTACAAATTACCTTGTTACCTCTAAATTATTATATCAAATCTTTAAAAAACCATTATGCTCCTTGAAACTACTCACAAAACTTAGTTCTTTCCTTAAAAGAAACTTGCAAGAAATTAGATAGTTACCTAATAACCAAAAAGCTTCAGAATGCCTTGCAAAATTGAACATAAAAGAGCATACACAGAGAATAAAGAGACAGCAATTGAAGAGAGTAAAATTGCACCATATTTTATTTATATGATCCAGCTTCCATACATGAAAGGTTTTGCAACTTCAAAAGATAGACAGAAGTTCAGAACATTTGAATTCTACAATATATTTTCTCTTTTCCAAAGAATTCCTACCTTAAAGACCCTTCACAATTACAACTCTTTTGCTATATATATGTTTATGACCATCTTGGAATCCCTCGATATTTAGGATGCAACAAGCTTCAGATGGTCATAGAAAACCTAACCCTAAACTATAAAGAAATAAAAGAAAGAAGAAGCAATGGAGCGACCGAGTCAAAAGATGGAAATAGATATTTTTTTTTTCTCCTGATCTGGCAACTGTAATCAGATTTGTATAGATGGTAGCTGGTAGTATTTATGTTGAGTCTAGAGAGCCGTGCTTACATACTCATCTACATTCTCCTTTTGCAATAACTGTCCCTCTTATCTCGAATAGTGCAGTGCCAAGTGTTCACCTTTACTCCTCATCCAAGATTTCTTCTTCTACTGTTGGCTTCTTTCTCTTGGGCATGGTCATCAACTCCCAGGCTTTCACTTCATCAGCCGATGGCCACTTAAAGTCTTGAGTACTCTGTACTTGCACCTTTTGTCTATCCCATCTAGCGTCAGTGATATTCTTGACATCTAGCAAGAATTTGTTGATGTTAGTCTCTGCTTTGAAAGCCTCATCCAATATTTTATTGAATCCTTCAATATCAACATCTGCTCCCAAGAGAAATGCCTCATCACCAGGCATCTTGCTGTCAAATTCATTCTTCTAGGCATCTACAGCCTTTACTTGATCATCATCTCCCCTTAAGGAAGGAATAAACTTATTAAAATCATTTGAAAAGAGGCTCAACTTAACCTCTATCTAGTTTAATTTTCCTTTAAATAATGAGAGAGAAATATTGACTCTTTTGATCTCATCTTCAACTTCAGTTACTATTTCAGGAAAATTTGGTCTTAGGGCTTGTAAAGATGCTAACTTTTCAAATAACTTTGCCCTAGCAGACCATTTAGTAAAGTAAGGGTTCAAAATAGTAAGGTACCCCATTACCTCAGTATGCAAAGCTGGAAACTTGTTGTATGTATTAAGTATAATATCAGTTTTATCCTTTATAATCTCAATTCTATGTTGTAGTATACCCTTTAATGCCTTCAGAGAAATTGCATTTCCTTTTTCTTCATTAGTTTCCTATTCAACAGCCTCCTCTGAATTAGGCTTATCTTCAATTTGCAATGGTGGTGGTTGTGTAGGTACATATACCACCTCAAGCTTTGTTTCCAACTCCTCCATTAATTTCTTTATCATCTGATCCCGCTGGTGCAATTGTATGTGGCACATCTGCCTGTCCTTAGACAATGCACTTGTCTCTTCTAACAATGTGCTACACCTTTAAGATAATTGTTTAGTCTTGTCTTCATTCAAGTGAGCCCAATGTGTCATGATTTGGGAGATCTCCAAATCCTCTGTATTCTGTACAGACCAGACCATTTGATTACCCACCATATTTTCTTGAATATTTACCAGTTGGGGCTTTTGGTCTTTTGGGCTCAGGCTCCAAATTGCAAAAGCTTGGGATTTTGGGCTATACCCAAATCCTTTTATTACATCTCCCATCTGGACGTCACTATCCATCTTGAGATCTGGCTATTTTCTAATTTGGTCTATGATGAAGGCAGATTCCAAATCCCATCCCTCAGCCAATAGTATTCCACTTCCTAGCACCATTCTCCTTACATCCTCGGGTGAAATATCCTCATTTTCAGGATCATAAGACTGTAAAGCCACTAGAGCTTCATTTGTTATTGTCTCTTTCCCATCAACTATCAACTGGGATCTTATCTTCTCTGTCTTATGCCATCTTAGGAAATCTTTAAACTCCTCTGTTTTAACAAAGCTGTCAACATTTAGAAATTTTTGTTGATGAAGCAATCTTTCATCAACACAAGCCTTAAGGGGCACCTCAACTTCATCATCTAGGTCAGGCTGTTGCTTCTTTCCTTCCTTGATTGCCTTTCTTAGGTATGATCATATAACCTACTGCCAGGTACTAAGGCCTTAGCCTTATCCTTCTTCTTATTCTACCCTTCAGTTGAGGGCTGACCTATCTCTAATTTCTGTCTCTTTGCAGTAGGCTCTTCTACATCATCTGGTTGGGTAGCAATTGTCAAATCTATAATGTGACCATCTTCTCCCTGCAACTGTGGTATTTCAGCTATATCTTTCTCTGATGGAGCATGCATAGTAGGATTTGCATAATCACTGTCACTACTACTGTTGTATTCTAACTCTGAATGTTCAGGTGTCTGAGCACCTTTCATGTCTAGAACTGTATCCAGTTTCTCTATAAGAACATAATAGTTATCTATCATGGCCTTAATTCTATCAAAATATGGGAGGTCAGGGTAAAAACCCCCAAAAGCCAACCCATTTCTCTTTATTTGCTTCTCAAGTTTTAGCAACTTTTGGATTCTCAGTCTTCTTGTATGAATATCATCTTCATCCAATATGTCCCTTGTTTCATCTTCTTCTAGGCACTCATAGTGGACATTTGTATTGGGGATTGTAGGTGTATACAATTTCCTAAACCCTGCCATGAAGCCTTCTGAATCAATGTATCTATAAGGGTCTGCTCCCATCCTGTATTTTTCCAACCATTGACCTACTGCATCAATGGCACCCTTGCCAATTGTAAAATTGAAAATCTTGAATTGCCTAGGGGTTAGAGTCCCCTTCTTATGCGGTGCAAAGTGCTCATTATCTGTTAACAACAACTGCCATATGAATTCCATTGCAGCCACTCTTGCAGGCACATAATATGGTAATAAATGAGGTGGGTGAATACACCCATATACCCTGATGACTATGTAATTTTCTTCCATAAAGAAGTCACCCCAATTATGCTTTCCAGGCCAGCTATCTATATAATCACAGGGCCTAAGTAGTTGTATAACCTTTAATGGGATTATTGTTGTGCTGTTCCCAAACTCTGTACTATTGGATATACAATCCAATTCTGAAAGGCACAGTAGTCACACTCCCTAGAAGTGTAATTCCAAACCCTCACCCAAAATTGGATAGGATTTGGTGTTGATTGGTAGAATCTCTAAGGAGTTAAATTATTAACGTCCATGATGAAAAAATTGAAATACAAAAGGAGATGCATAAGAACTGAATAATGCAAAAATTTGGGCTCCTTCTCCTTTGGGTTCTTCATTCTCTTCTGGGTTGCAATGAAACCCTCATGCATTTCATCTATGATGTACTGAATATAGTCATAACTAGTGTTAGAGTGGACCTCTTGTAGGTCCAATACCATCATCAGAATCCCTGTATCAATCTTTTTTGCATCACCATCTATTCCCAACACTCTACACAGGGCATATGTAGCATACTTGATATAAAAATGCAGATCCTTGTAATAATATGGGCAGTCCCCGGAAATAGGATCTAAATACTTTCTCACTTCTTTTAACATATGTTTTAACAACTGGCCCCTAGCAATCCCAAGCTTTGAAGTATACCTCTGTTTTTGCTTTGTCATGTCAATTTTGGTAGACATGGTGCTGTATAAGCCAAAGGCTTGCATGAATGAATTTCTATTCAAAATTAATAGGGTAGTGCCATCATCCCTCCTGATGGTCTTAGAAAAAACATCATAGTGATTGGCTAAGTCTAAGAACAAGTCTACATCTAGGAAGACATCAGGAATAAGTAACCTGGCTAAACCACAGGTCCAAGGGTTTGATACTGGGATGGGCTTATCAGAATTCTTATAAAAATAATTGAAGAGGGAAAAACCTATTTTTCCTGGAGTCACAGTATCTTGAACGTCTTTATACTCATCAATGAGGACATTAGCATTAACTTTCTTGTTCTGTGTTGAACCAGGTAGGAGATGGAGGAATTCATCAGAAAAACTCACCTTTCCCTTTTGCTCTTCCTCACTTCCTCCACTTGTTGAAGCAACACTAACAGCCCCGCTCATACTTTTAGTACCTTAAATCTCCTACTCCTTACTGATACTAAAACAAATTAATCTCTGAGATTGGCTGACCATCCTGTGCACAGTTTTATGAAACTCGGAACCTTTTGATCAACACTGAAAACACTACAAACTGAGAAAAATATGTCTTCCCTCTGAAAAATTAACAACTTGGGCTCTAAAATCTGAAAACACGGTGAATTAAAATGAATGCACCATCAACTCCTTATAGCCATCATTCAAAGTACGCAGCTCATAATTTGGAAACATTAGTTTTGTGTTTAATTTGACATACTGTGAACTTGAATGAAAACTTAGCCGTAGTTCCATGAGCTTGAGAGGAAATCAAATTTTTAAAAGTGAGTCCTCAAAAAAACCTTATAGAATTTAAAAAGAGCTGACATGTCACGCTGTGATTTGCTAACTGTCTTACATCTCAGCTACTCTTTCTGCACAGTAATCAAAATACAAGCCTGTGATTGGTTACCGAATGATTCATGTTGTCACATCAAAAACTGCCACCGTTTTTAGATTTTGGGATCAGGCGACTGTGCGACTGCATATAATCTCTTTGTTGCAAACCTCTATCACTAACCCATACTTTATTTTGAGACATGGTGACAATACACTTTCTTTCCTTTGGCTAACCCAAGTCACCATCTGGTGATCACGCGACCCTGCAAAAATCATAGTCGCATATAGTTAACACTAACTCATTATCTTTTCTAAGACCTTGTGACTAACCATTACCCTTAACCCTTTACGGTTATCTCCTAGTCGCTGAGCATTTTCATTTCATTTCAAGACTATGCGACAATCCAAGTCTCCCGATCACGGAATACAAAACCTGAGTATTAAATTTTATCATGACAGGTTATATGTGCCTCGTTTCTCATCTGACGACTGTGCGACATACCTTAATCACCAAGTCGGGAGGACTTTTCCCTTTGGGCACTTTTGTTCTCAGACTTTGTGACCACTATTGGATCTCTTGATCTCTTTATCTGACGGCCATCGCTTAATCGCCAAATTTTCTTGGATACCCTTAAATCTTTCTCAGACATCGCAACAAAAGGAAAAGCACTTAGTCTCGTTGTCGCAGATTCAGTTTTCTCCTTCTGGCGACCAAGTGATAAACCTTAAATATCCACTCGCCTTATGACACATGTCACAAAATCATTTGTTCACTTAATGCACAATGGAAAACTGAGTCATCATTCTGTTCCTGGCAACAACCCGACTATGCCTTGTGCTAAACCTCATATGGTCAGTCGCGAAGTCTCGGTCAAAATCTCTTAACCGCCGTTCCTTCTTGAGACTACACAACTGAAGGCTTTGCATAACATTTAAACTTGGATCCTCTTAGCGATAACACGACATGAGGTAATCACAAAGTCTGAAGATATTTTAAAAACTGTTGAGTATTTCTTGCGATTACCTGACTAATCAGTGGGCCCCCTCTGCATAATGCTTTATTAAAAAGTTATTTTGCGATGACAGGACATGAAGAAATCACAGAGTCTCGTAATGCCAAAGGATTATACTGAATTTAAATGAGACCATGTGACAAAAGAAAATTGCCAAGTCGGGAAGGATTAGGGAATATTCGTTTGAAGTAACACGACAAAGCGATTTGATTAAAACACATGACTTAAGTGGACTGAAAAAGCAACAACAAAATATAAACAAAATAGACTTAGGGTTTATTCTTCAACTTTCAACACTTGGAAGGCTTAGGGTTTTCAGGGTTTTTTGCAAATTGAGACAGTTTCAAACTTGAAAACCTGAAAACTTGGCATAGGTAAAGCAAAAAGGAATGAGAGATAGATTCTTTAAAGACACTAGATCACAAAGAAAAGAACAGGGAACCAGGAAAATTTCCAAAACAAGGAATACAACCAATAGATTCTAAAATACTTTACTATAGGTACATTGCCAAACCAAAGCTCATAGGATGTCTTATTCATACCTGGCCTCAATTGGGTTCTATTGATAGTATATACTGTTGTGTTTACTGTGTCTCTCCAATAGGTGTGCACAACTTTTCCTTCAATTATCATAGTGTGCGCTGTATCAAGTATGATCATGTTCCTCCTTTCTGCAATCCCATTCTGCTAAGGGGTTCTAGGTGCACTCTTCTGTCTTTTAATACTGCGCTCTTCAGAATAGTCATACAACTAATCAAAGGTGAACTCTCCTCCTCTATCTGATCTTAGACATTTCAATTTTAATCCAGATTCATTCTCAACTTTAGCTTTGAATATTTTGAACTTCTCAAAGGCTTTAGATTTCTCCTTTAAGAATGCAACCCACATCATCCTAGAAAAGTCATCAACAAAAAAAATGAAATACCTTTCTCTATAGTATGTGTTAGGGATTTTTCTTGTATGAATCACAGTGCTTGAAATAACTACTTGAACACCATGTCTTCTAATATTGATTCAGAGACAAGAAAAGCCTAATTGCTAAGGACTAGATAAGGTCCTTCTTCATTTTTGAGCTCCACAAATACTCAGGCAGGTTTTACCTCTTATGATTACTGTTTACACAGTATTTGTTGATGTGGACACTGATTTGTTATGTATCTTTATTGAACCAACTTATGAATTATCTTACAAATAACCAAGCATAACCAGATGCAAGATATAACCATACAAACCATAGTTATAAGCATAACAATAATCATTGATACAAGGATTCTCATCCTTCTTCCTTTTCTTTATAGGAGGGATAACCTAATGGATTCACTCTTCAAGGAATCAATAATATGGACAGTGTCATGCTGACAGAGGTCCTTAACAAGTTTAGTTTGTTTGTTCTTAGTAACAAAGTATTTTGATTGATTTGGTTTTGATATATTGGAATATCTTAAACAAAGATGGATTATTAGACCATTTTTTGAACTAGTGCCTATCCTTTGGGCTATAGAGTCAAATATAAGCTAAGATCTCATATAAACAAAACACAGTAAACTGCCTTACAGTTCACATACAATTCAGGTAAGTTGCCTTACAAGCTACCCTGTCAC
>MU223433.1:1109959-1123198 GCA_018584345.1 Thuja plicata | reverse complement strand
TACCCTAATATATTTTTGTGGGTAAATGTTGTATTAATTTTATCTACATAGAATAAAAACTTAGATTGGTGATGGTGAGAGAGTGAATTTTATGTTGCACACAATATTTTTATACCCTAATATATTTCTGTGGGTAAATGTTGTATTAACTTTAACTACATAGAATAAAAACTTACATAATTTATGCAACAATCTTCTTGGACTTGGCACAATTATTTTCTCTACATTCCATAACCAATTTTAGACTCTAGATCAATGTAGGGAATCCTATAGCCTATGCAATTCCATTACTCACTAATTTTCACTAGACATACATTCTCTAAATTCTTCAATATCAATATGCCCCAATTTAATATCCCCTACAAAATTCTACTTTGAAGAGATTTATATTTTAGGACGAGTTGCCTTAATCTCACACATTATTTGTGAGACTCTGGAGTCCTTTTACACGAGGGAGGCAAATGAATGTGGAAAAAATGCTTACTGAGGGAATGGTGGATGTTTGGAGGAAGATAGAATTATAAAAAGGACATTTGTAAAAAGTCATGGAATTATTTTACTAAAGAAAGTTTAGCAATACCAATTGCGGAAAAATGACAAGAAAAGTCATTGTGGAAATCTGTTCGGTAAGAGGATATTTCAAAACTTTGGAGTATGAGTATATTTTTGGCGTAAGAGGATATTTCAAAAGGACCCATATGCCATTTTATTTTCTAGACCCATCCATGACATAACCTGCTAGAGTTTTTAGGAACCATTAATGCAATGATTTTTTATAGGCCAAGAAACATTTTTTCTTAATTGTTAGATGGAGTTTAATATTTTATTGTAGCTTCTAATGTCATTTCAATCACAAACAGGAAAAATTGATGGCTATGGATAAGATGTAGATGGTTTACTTCATGTCATCTATTTTTTATCATTTTAAGGCTACCATGACTGTTAGATGTTATGAAATGAAAAATATATAAAAATTAATTGATTGTTCCTCTAAAGGATTGGTCACTTAACTAATTTAAAGGTTTAGTTATCTTTGTATGTTTTACTATGCTTTAATTGTAAATTAAAAAGGTATATACTTTGTAATAGTGTAAACATCTTTAGAAATGAATGTCTCCATAGTTATTCATAATAATTTAAGGGAGTATTGTAATTTATATGATTGCAAACTTTAGTTTTATTAATGATATATTAAATGTATTATTCTTTCTCTTTTTTATTTCTGTGCTATTGCCCAATAAAGTGGATACTGGTTTTTATTGGTTTAAGATCAAGCATTTTAATATTAACAATATCTTTACTTCATTTAGATTCACCTTGTTAATGTGTATGAAAACATTAAAATGAACCATCTTAAAGGAGATCTTTAAAAGATTTAAGTTGAGACTAAAGAGTAGTATAATTTATCTACTTTTATTCTAGCACTTTAATATCTAAGATATATTGATGAATATTTATTTCACCCACCTTAAGACATCATGTCTTTCAAGGTGTAGAAATAGTCTAGGATTTTGGACTTTTATGTAATATGAAAAATTCAGGGAACTCATATTTTGTGGTATAATTCATTCTATATATTTCGTAAATATGTAATTTAGTTTCTAGTTTACTTTGTATAATGTATTTTGGAATATTCTTACAACTCACATAATAGGGTTTGAAGGTCAAGTATAAACTGTGATCTAAAAAATAAACAATACAACATAATAACAAGCCAAAAACTTATATGAATCAACCAAGATGGTAACAATAACCAATTTTGAAATGCCAAGATATTGACTAAAAGAGAAGAGAAACTTCAAAAATATTGAACCATAAAACACCAACAAGCCACACCAATTATGGAAGTTTGAATTTGAGTCTGAGCAAAGAGTTATAATAAGAATCGCAATCTACAATGTCATAATTATCTTGAAGGAAAAGAATTATCTTCCCGCTCAGCTCTGCAACTTCCTGCTCACCTTCCCGCTCAGCTCAAAATTCAAACTACAGGTTCCCATGCCTACCTCCCTGGGGGGAGATACTGCCCCCTGTCTAACCCACTTGCTGGGCCTGATGGACCCCACACCTCCTCTATCACGGTCCCTATGATTGAGTCAACAGGGGGAATCTCAAAAAGCATCTTCATCGGCTGATCCCCCACTTTCCCCTAAACCTAACTAGAAAGGAGCCCTTGTTGGTGATGCCCAACAACCCTTGCAGGCTCTTTTGGTGGATTTTGTTCAGACTGAGGAAGGAGCGGAACTATCGCTCCCTGACTCTGTGGTGAGTCACATGATGGTTGACTTTCAGCTGGCCCTGCTTGGTTGATTCTTCAATTTCTAACCTACCATTGAAATGGTTAGAAAATGGGTTTCTAACCAGTGGAAGATCAAAGGGTCGGCCCTAGTTTTGGCTATGCCAGGAGGGCTCTTCCTGTTTAAGTTTACCAATCTTGAGGACATGACCAGTGTGTTGTGTGGTTCATGGGTCTATGGAAAGCACTTCTTGTTCCTTGCAAAATGGAAGCCCGGATTCAACCCAGCGACAGACCTAACTAGATCGGCTCTGGTTTGGGTCCATCTCCCAGGCCTCCTGCTTGAGTATTGGGATGAGAAAGTCTTCCATTGGATTGGTGATTCCTTTGGTTCATTCATCACGGTGGATTAGGTGACCCAGTCTAAATCCAGGTTGGTGTTTGCTAGATTCTGTGTGAATGTCACTATGAATAAAATCCTACCCAATTTTGTTATTTTGAAATCTAAACTGGGTAGATGGACCCAAGCATTGGTGTATGAAAATGCTACCCTATTTTGCGAGAAATGTGAAAGCAGAGGCCACCCTAGTGATACTTGCAAGGCCACCAAGCTAGAAGAAAAATGAGAGAACAAGGACAAAGGAATAGTAGAGGCCCCTCTCTCCATTGAGAATGAGGAAATATTAGTGTCAAGGCCACCCTTGGTGTCCAATGATACGGATTCTGATGTGCAGGAACCTAAGGAAGGTGAGATAGTCTCCCCCCAGGAGCTTGGTGTAGGATTCTCTGGGTCTCCTCCAGACCCAATCTCAAGGGACCGGGTGCTCCAAACCTTGACGGAGCCAATTTTGAAACCTATTCTAACCTTGACGCCCCCCTTAAGGAGAGAAAGATTAACACTACTAGGAAGGAACAACCTGCCATAGTGGTTGCCCTTGAGTTACAAGACCCAAAGCAGGAGGCTAAGTCCACCCCAAAGGTTGTAAAGAAAAGCACCCTCAGCTCCACAGATGGTTCGGAGGATGAGGAGGGGAAATGAAAAACACAGAAAAAGAAAACCAATACTAAAAAGACAGATGTGGGGGTGGATACACCCAGAGGAAGACCCTCAGAACGAGTAAGGAGATCGAAAGGGTCCACAAGGGAGGTTGCATCAGGAAGGAAACACACCCTGGAATCTAGCTTCAAATGTAAGAGATGAATTGCCTCTCTTGGAATGTGGGGGGTTTGAACAGCTCCCTTAAAAAAAATGTTGTCAAACATTACATTTTTGATCTCAAGATGGAGGTTCTTCTCTTATAGGAAGTCAAGATGTCTACTAGTATTTTTGCTACCCTAGCACCACACCTTTCACTGAGGGCTGCTTTCCTTTACTCTGAAGTTGCGGGTGTGTCTGGTGGTATTGCCACACTCTAGAACACTAATAGAATAACTGGTCAGTTGGTTACTTCTTCCCCTAACTTCCTTGCAGTCACCTTTAGGAAGAATGGAATCGAATGGACCACGTTCAATATTTATGCTCCTAACACCTGGCACACTAAAGCTTCTTTGTGGATTGAGCTGCGCCACTAGCTTGATCAGGATGGCTCAGAAAATTTTTTGCTATCCGGTGACTTCAACACCCCCCTTTACCCCTCTGAAAAGTGTGGTGGCCTCATGGATTACTCAGATAGCATGGGGAAGCTGGCAGATTTTATAGCTTCCATAGGTCTTCTTGATATTACTCTGAAGGGGAACCCCTTCACTTGGTCCAATAATAGGAAGGGTACACACCTCATCCAGGTGAGGCTTGATTGGGTCCTAGCCACTTCCTCATGGAACCTCTGCCTAAATTCTACTTTATATTCCCTCCCTAGAACTACCTCAGATCACAACCCCCTGCTTCTCTACTGGCTTGACTCCCCCAAGGTCAGCCCGAGCCCTTCATATTTGAAATTATGTGGTGCTCTCACCCCTCCTTTAGGGACCAACTGAAATTCTAGTGGAAGACTAATATTAGGGGTACTGCTATGTTCAGAATTACACAAAAACTAGAAATTATCATAAGAGAGGTTAAAGGGTGGAGAAAACACAACTTCGGAGACTTCCACAAGGAGAAAACTGATCTCTTGGAAACCCTCATTTCCCTCCAGGCCCATCTGGCATCTGGAAGTTACCCACCTCAGATCCAGGTAGAGGAGGAAAGGACTAGACACAAGTGGCAGGAAACTTTTAAAAAAGAAGAAATTTACTGGAAGCAAAGATCCAGAATTCAGTGGCTTGCTGAAGGGGACAGAAACATGGCCTTCTTCCATAGGTTTGCCAGCATCCACAAAAAGAGGAATACCATCTCTTCTATTCTAGATGAGGGAGGGAATGAAGTCAAGGAAAAGGATAAAATTGACTAGGTTGCGGTAAATTACTTTAAGGACCTGTACTCGGAACTGGGCCCTTACTACCCAGACAACATCCAAAACCAGCTCCTAGATCACATCCAAAGTGCTATTACCCTTGGGGATAATGACATGCTCATGATGTGGGTTTCTGATGAAGAGGTTAAGAAGGCAATTTTTTCTATGGGAGCTTACAAAGCCCCTGGACCAAACATATTTCCTCCGGATTTCTTTCAGGAGTACTAGGAAATTATGGGAAGTGATGTTACTAGAGCTGCCAGAGATTTCTTTAGGACTGGGCACCTTCTTAGACAGCATAATCAAACCTAAAATGGGCTTATTCCTAAGAATGACAATCCTACTTCTATGATGGATTTCAGACCCATTAGCCTATGCAATACCTTCTACAAGATCCTTACCAAGATCCTGATTGGCAGAATCAAGCCTCTCCTCGACAAGATTATCTGCAATACCCAGAAAGGTTTTGTGCCAGGGAGACAGATCCTGGATGCGGCCATTGCTACACATGAAATTATCCATTCTATGGACAAAAGTAGGGTCCCAGATATGGCCTTTAAACTAGATATCTCTAAAGCTTATGACAAAGTTAACTGGTCTTTTCTGCTTAAAATTCTTGTTAAAATGGGCTTTAATGAAAAGGTTATCCGAATTATACAAGAGTGTACTCAAACTATTAGCTTTTTTTTCCTAACTAATGGCTCCCCTGGAGACCATTTTACTCCTGAGAAAGGTCTTAGATAGGGAGACCCTCTCTCCCCATACCTCTTTATCATGGTGGCTGATGTGCTTAGCAGGAATATGGGTATGCTATCCGCTATCGGAAGGATAAAAGGCATCAAACCTGCTTCCACTCACCCTCAGGTAGTGTTGGAATAGTTTGTGGATGAAACTTTCCTCTTCAGGTATTCTTCTATAATTGAGGCTAGACAATGGAAACAAACTCTAGATTTTTATGCTTGGGCTTTGGGTCAATGTATTAACTATCAAAAGAGCTGGTTGTTCTTCTTCAATACTCCAGTGGACTTACAAAATAAGGTGCTTCAAATTCTAGGGTGTCTGGCGGCCTCGCTCCCTTCTACTTACCTTAGCCTTCCCCTCACAGTCAAAGAGGTTTCCCAAGAATTCTAGAACTCTATATTGGAAAGAACCCAGAAGAAACTCGTTGGCTGGAAAGGAAAGGTTTTAAGCAATGCTGGCAAACTTTAGTTGGTTGCTTCCACCCTCCAGGGGATCCCTGTCTACTTCTTATCCCTCTTCAAAATCAGAAGCAACATGGCCAAAAAATTGAAAAAATTTAGAGAACCTTTCTGTGGGCGGGGTCTGAAGAGAAAAGGAGGATTTCGCTTGTCAACTAGGACACTGTCTACCTCCTAAAAAGATTGGGAGGTCTCGGCCTTAGAAAAATTGGTCTGATGAATAAGGACCTTACTACGACGGTGGGTTGGAAGCTCATTGAGGGAAAAGTGAATTGGTGTAGAATAATGGAAACCAAATACCTCCAAGGCCACCCCTACGAAATGATGTTCCACAATAGTGACCTCCCTAGCAGATCCAAACTCTGGATAAACATCTATAAGTGTAAGACCCTTCTGTCCAAAGGGGGTTTTTGGCAAATTGGTAATGGTAGGTCCATCAGATTCTGGAATGACCATTGGATCATGAACCAACTTCATCTGGGACATAGATTCAAACCACTCATGGCCTACCTCAGACATAGCCTGGGTATTAGAGCTTCCAACTACACCAACGGAAGAGATTGGGCTGATTTACCTAATTGATTAAGGGATAGACCGGACCTGCAACACATGGCCAAGGATCTTATGGAAAACCTGACTAGTATCATAATTTCTAAGGTTGATGACTCTATTATCTGGACCCCCACCCATACTGGTGCTTTCATGGTTAATTCTGCCTACAACCTACTTCTTAAGGAGGAGAGTAACCCAGGCAACTGGAAGAAGGTGTGGATCCCCTAGCTCACGCCTAAAATAAATTTTTTTTGGTGGACCCTAATGCATAGTAAGATCCTAACCCAAGATAATCTTACTAAAAGAGGCTTCTCAATGGAAAATAGATGTGTCCTATGTGAGAAGGAAGAAGAAACAGTAAATCACCTCTTCATCCACTGTGACTATGCTACCAGCATGTGGCGAGGAATTTCTAACAAGTTGGGTATCTCACGGGCCTTGGACTGTGAGGTACACCAATTCATCAACTGGAGATCCCCTTCAAATCACCCCCTACTCCAACTCCTCTGCTGTAAGCTTCTCCCGCACATATGCTGGATGATCTGGAAGGAAAGAAACAACAGGATCTTTAGGGAGAAAGGCATCCAACCTGAAACATATCTCCTTATCGGAACTAAGCTCCTGAGAGAGAATGCTAGGATGGCTAAATGGAAGCTCCCCTCTAGTCCTCTTGCTGCTTGGGAAGTTAAGATTTCTGAACGCTGGAACCTCCTGAGTGGGTTCTCCAGGGTCGACAATGCTAAAAAGATAGCCAGAAAAGCTACCAAATGGATTGCCCCTCCTAGAGGTAGAATAAAATTAAACTTTGATGGGGTATTTAATAATCTTGGGCATGGAGGGGGAGGAGTGCTAAGAGACCACCATGTCACTTGCCTCCTGGTTTATGTGGGACCAATCAATAAATACACCGTTACCCAGGTGGAAGGGACTACCCTTCTTTGGGGGATTAAACTTGCAAAACAGATGAACTTCAGACAGCTGGAAACTGAGGGGGATCCCAAAGTGATAATAGAGGTAGTCAAGAGTGGAGCTGGTGTGGGGTGGTAGGCTAGACCTATCATTATGGAGATCTATGAGCTTCTTGATTGCTTCCAACAAGTGACTATAGGCCATACTTACAAAGAGGGAAACTCGGTTGCTGACTCAATGGCAGAAATTGGCCTAAAACAAACCAAACTAAATAGTTGGATGTCAATTGGTGACTTACCTCCAATGTCTCAATAACTCATCGTGGGAGAAATGAATACTATAGTCTAAATGTGCCAGGCTGGCTTATTTATTATGAACCCCTTCTCGATCATGTGCTGGCGTGTTCAGGTGATTTGTGTGATTATGAAAGGAAAAACTCAAATTCCCATAAAGTTCTATCATTACCTTTTGAAAGTGTGGAGTGATTGCTATCAGTTTTAAAAGTTTTTTTTGGCTATTGATGGAATTAATGCTATTATTACTATTAATGTCACCTGGAGATCCTTTAGATTTGGGGGTACAGAGCCCGTTCTCCAAAATTCTCAAAACCGGTAGGTTATGTATAAGCTTTTTTTGAAACGGATTTGTAAAAATGAGTGGTTTTATATGGCCTGCAATAACGCTCAACTCTCAGACTCCAAGGATATTCTGATGCTTGAAGAGCAGACCTCTGATATGGGGGGTAATATTCTATGTATTGAATCTGGTAATATTGATGAAGCCTTTACTTTTGATCCGTTGGTCACCCATTATTACAAAGAAACTGGCATTTGGGGTTTCATGGAACACATGAAAGGTGGACATGACAAGAGAATATCTAAACAGTTCGTCTCCTCTTGGAACAACAGAAGTGTCTCAGTTGGGGGCATTCACTTCCATCTCAATGAGGAGGTCATTGCAGAGGCAATGGGGCTCTCTATGGTGGGGAGAAAGTACAAAAAGACCAGTCAAACTGCTGACCCTACCAGCCTAAAACAATTTTTCAAAGACGGTGAGCTGCCGGTCAGGAAAAATGGGGGTTTCAACAGGGAAGATTTGTTGGAATTCTAGCAAAAAAAATTTCTCATTATAATAAAGTATTTCACTCTTGAAGGTAAGTTTACAATTTTTTACAACTACCACTTACCTTTCCTGAATCATATTAGGAACAAAGATTTAATTTCCATACCGTTTTATCTTTTGCACTCTATAGAGAGTAATGTCCTTGATATCAAAAGCAACCCTGATAGGGCTATCCTCCACCAGGGC
The DNA here is from genome assembly GCA_018584345.1 of Thuja plicata. Classification (NCBI taxonomy): domain Eukaryota; kingdom Viridiplantae; phylum Streptophyta; class Pinopsida; order Cupressales; family Cupressaceae; genus Thuja; species Thuja plicata. Next base: position 1,114,604 of record MU223433.1, on the reverse strand, counting down.
CTCCTCCTCTGTCTTTACCAGTTTCACAAAGCCATAGGCCCGACACCCCAACCCCCTCTGATTATTCAGATGATGCCCAAGGAGGAGCCCCTGGAAAAAGATGAAAATACCACCAATTCCTCCTCCTAGTCCATCTGTATCACCCAAGGGCCTGTGATGACAGAGAAAAAAACACGTAAAAAAAGTATTAAGATTCCCACCTGTAAGAAGGAGGGCCAGGAGGAGTCGTATGTTTCCGAATATATGGAATACAATGAAGGGAAAGGGGTTGATAGCACACCTAAGACGGATTACAAGCCCAAAAAATGGAAAATGATGGAAACCCAGGTTAATTTGGAGGTGGAGCTAAGTGGTTTGGGCTGAAGGAGGTCTAATAGAATAGCCAAGGAACAATGCAAAATTAGGATGATGGAAACAACCTCCAAAGAGCTCTCCTTGACTGGAAATGCCTCCCACTCCACCAACTCCAGAAATGGTTCCTTGGAAGGCTATATGAGCCCGACTGGTAATATTCCCCTGCCCAACCTCCAGAGAGCCACGAAAGCCCCCAAGAACCCCACCCCACCCCAGAGCCCCCACCATGATACCCAGGATAAACCCCACTCCTCTGTCATGGAGGAAAAATGCAATTTCACAGGCACCCGTAAAAGAAAGTTTGTGAATCTTGACAAAGAGATTGTTGAGACTAAGAAAAATATGCAGGACCTGATGAACCACTGCATGAGGACCAACAAATTTTCCCTGAAGGTCATGCATGCCTCAGCTATGACCCTCTGTAATGTGCAGCAAAAGCTGGCAGGTGGCAAATTGGAAGCAAATGAGGATAACAAGGATCTGTTCTTGTTTCTTCAGGAGGAGTGGACGAGAACCCTACTGTCTAAATAGCTCAGAGGGAAGAACTAACTCTTCTATCTATGGTTCAAGTAGTTTTGGCTGGGCTTGACCCTCGGTTCCCCTGTTCTGCGATTGGGGTTAATTTTAATTTTTTTTATTTTGGTTTGGTTTAGCCCTGCAAGGCTTATTGTTGATACTTTTTATGCTACTGATGGTAGCAATTACTCTGGTTTAATCCCTTGGAGTAGAACTGTCATTTTTGTTTTTGATAGAGGCAGAACTAGAATTAGTGATTTTGATATTTTGCTAAAATGCCTTTTAGCTTAGACTAGTTCCATTAATATGCTGTTAATGTGCTACTAGTCCTCTGTTCCACTGGCCAACACCCTCTTGCTTCTTTTTCTATCAAAAACAAGAATCTCAATCCAAATCAGTCATTAGATAAGATTATTGAAGGATCAATTTCATTCACCAAATCAAGAATATTTTATCCTTGAGCGGGCTCCACTCCAAACCACAATCGAATCCTCCACATAGAACCCCTTACCAAGAGTCATAGAAAAATCATTATCCAAAGGACTAATTATGACTTTCTTGTACATTATGTGGGATCTATTAGAGTGTTTAAAGGGACTTGCATGAGCGAAGCCAAAAAGGTAACTTCAAAAACATGTTTTCCCAAAACAACAAATGGGATCCTTTAAGATGTGGAATTAATGGTAAATAATTTCAAACACTGTAATAGCGAGAGAACACCAAAGAGGAATACTCAAAGTGAATAACATTCTCTCAAACACCCATCATAGAAGGAAAATTCATATTTTGTGGTAGAAGATTTACCAATCTAAACACAAACATTAACTTTGAAAAAAAAGTAAACATTTAATGCCTATCATGTTCATTTACATGTCTAAAAAAGAGCCAATAGTCTTAGCAATGCCTCAAAAAATATCTTCATGCAAAAATTACAAGGGAAGCATTAGGAGCCTCATCCAACTAGGGACCCAATTGATTTTCTTCTTGGATGTATCAAACCTAATTATCCATCTTTTTAAAAAGAGGATAGATTTTCCAAAGAACCATGAACCACCAAGTATGACACCCTTTCTCTCCTCAATATATTTCAAGGATAAAAGGAAGATCCTATTAGGAAAAGGAACCCCCTATGACTTATAAGTGACACTCTATCTTTTGAAATCCAAACAAAAAATAGAGATAATATTTTGATGAACTCTTAAGAAACTCCTAGCAAGAATGTTGTCCATATGAGCAACACTTTCAATAACAAATGCTTGTGGAATTCTAACTTTGAGTTAGGATTCCATTGGGGAAAGCAAAGTTAAGGATAAAAAATCCTCCCTTCCACCACATCTTGGATATGAATTGCACGAACCAAAGTCTTGTTGGTTCTATTTCCTATTTTTGCTAGTTTTCCTGGTTCCTTGTCCTGCTCTCTGCATTCTGGTGTGCTCAGTTGAGCTATCTCTTGTTCATTTTTGCCTTACCTCTGTCAAGTTTCAAGGTTTTCAAGTCTAAAACCTTGCTCAATTTATAAAACCCTGAAAACCCTAAGTCATTCCAAGTGTTAAACGATGAATTTAAACACTAGGTCATGTCTTATGTTTCAATGTTACTTTTTCATTCACTTAAGGCATGTGTTTCATTTTAAATTGCCCTGTCGTGTTACCCCAGCCGAATATTCCATTTGTCTTCCCGACTTTGCTTTTTCCTTATGTCGCGTAGTCTCGTTTAACTTCAGAATATTCCTTCAGTGTTTTGAGACTCAGCGATTTCTTCATGTCGGGTAGTCGCAGAATAACTATGTCATAAAGCATTATGAAGAAGGGACCCACTGTTCAGTCGGGTGATCGCGGGAGAGTTCTAACAGTTATGAAAATGTTCTCAGACTTCGCGATTACTTCATGTCATGTTATCACCAAATGAGCTAAAGCTAATAGTTAAGTCAAGCCTTTAGTCGTGTGGTCTCGAAATGAAACAGCGGTTAAGAGATTTTGACAAAGACTTCGCGACTAACCATCTGTGGTTTGCAGTAATGCTTAGTCGGAATGCCGCCAGAGCAAGATGATGAATGAGTTCTCTAGTGTGCAGTAAGTAAACCAATAATCGAGTCACATCTGTCATAAGGTGAATGGATAAAAAAAGATCATTGCATGGTCGCGAGAAAGAGGAAATGGATTCAGCGACTTCGAGACTAAAGTGCTTTGCCTTCTGTCGCGATGTCTGGAAATAATTTAAGGGTATGCCTGAAGATATAGCGATTAAGAGACAGCCATCAAATGAAAGAATCAGAAGATCCAATGGTGGTCGTGAAGTCTGAAAAGAAAAGTACCCTAAGGAAGGAGTCGTCTTCACTTGGCGATAAGGGTATGTCGCGCAGTCGCCAAAAGTAAAGAAAAGGGTGTATATAACCTATCAAGGTAAAATCAAATCCTCAGGACTTGATTCCATGATTGGGCAACTAGGCATTGTCGTGAAGTCTTGAAATAGAAAGTAAGCATCTAGCGACAAAGAGATAACCGTCAAGGTTAAAGGCAACGGTTAGTCGCCAAGTCTTAGAAGGAATGATGAGTTAATGTTAACTCCGTGTGACTATGATTTTAGTTCGGTCGCATGATCACCAGATTGTAACTTGGGTCAGCCAAGGTAAGAGAACACATTGTCGCCAAGTCTTGAGATGGAACCATGGTTAGTAACAGAAGCCCGCGACAAAGAGACTTAATGCAGTCGCTCAGTCGCCTGATCACAAAATCTGAGAAACGGCGGAAGTTTTTTGATTTGACAGTATGAATCTCTCGGCAACCAATCATAGGCTTGTATTTTGATCACTGTGCAAAAAGAGTAGCTGAGATGTAAGACAGACAATGAATTAAAATGTGACATGTCAGCTCTCTTAAACATTATATGATTTCTCTGAGGATTCACTTTCAAATTTTGATTTCCTGTCAACTTCATGCAACTACGGCTAGGTTTTTGATCAAGTTCACAGCATGACGAATTAATGACAGAACTGATGTTTCCAAATTATGAGTTGCGTACTCTAAATGACAGCTATAAGTAGTTGATAGTGCATTCATTTTTATTAACCAAGTTTTCAGATTTCAGAGCCCAAGTTGCTAAGTTTTCAGAAGAGAGATATTTTGCTCAGTTTGCAGTGTTTCCAGAATTAATCAAAGAGCTCTAAATTTTAGGAAATTGTGCTCAGAACAGTCAGTTGGTTTCATAAATAGATTTGTTTCAATATCGGTTAGAAGAAAGAGATTCAGAACATTAAAAGTATGAGCGGAGCTATGAGTGTGGCTTCAACAAGTGGAGGAAGTGGGGAGGAACAGAAAGGAAAACCAAGTTTCTCTTATGAGTTCCTCCGTCTTCTGCCTGGTTCAACGCAGAATAAGAAGGCCGATGCAAGTGTCCTTTTGGATGATTACAAGGACATTCAAGATGCTCTGACTCCAGGAACAACAGGTTTCTCTCTTTTCAATTATTTCTATAAAAATTCTGATAAGCCTATTCCAATTTCAAACCCTTGGACATGTGGTTTGGCTAGGTTACTTGTTCCTGATGTCTTCCTAGATGTAGACCTATTTCTAGACCTAGCCAACCACTATGATGTCTTGACAAAGAACATCAAAAGGAATGATGGCACTGCCGTTCTAATCTTAAACAGGAACTCATTCATGCAGGCTTTTGGCCTATTTAGCACAATGTCAACTAAGATTGACATGACAAAGCAGGAGAATAGGTATAGTTTGAAGCCTGGTATTGCCAAGGGCTTGTTGTAGAAGCATATGTT
>MU223433.1:1094294-1108956 GCA_018584345.1 Thuja plicata | reverse complement strand
AAGAAGGAATGGGTTATCTTTTGGGGGTTTTTACCCTGATCTCCCATATTTTGATAGAATAAAAGCCATGATAGATAATTACTATGTGCTTGTGGAGCAACTGGATACAATTCTAGATAAGAAAGGTGCTCAATTACCTGAGCACTCAGAGTCAGAATATGAGAGTGGCAGTGACAGTGACTATGCACGCCCTGCTATGTCTCCCTTACCACAACAAGCCCAAGAGAAAGAAAAGGCTGAAGTGCCACAGTTGTAGGAAGCAGAATGTCACATTATAGATCTGACAGTTGCTACTCAGCCTGATGATGTTGATGAGCCTGCTGTAAAAAGGCAGAAATTGGAATTAGGGCAGCCTTCAGCAGAAGGCCAGAGAAAAAAAAGGATAAGGTTAAGGCCTTAGTACCCAGCACCAGGTTATATGATCATAACCTAAGAATAGCAATCAGGGAAGGCAAGAAGAAATGACCTGACCTAGAAGATGAAGTTGAGGTACCACTCAGAGCCTGTGTTGATGAAAGATTGCTTCACCAGCAAAAATTCCTAGATGATGACAACTTTGTAAAGACAGAGGAGTTTAAAGACTTCCTAAGATGGCACAAAACATAGCAGATAAAATCCCAATTAACAGTTGATGGGAAAGAAACAATTACAAATGAAACCCTAGTGGCTTTACAAAATTATGATCCTGAGAATGAGGATATCTCGCATGAAGAAGCTAGGAAAATGGTGTTGGGCAGTGGGATATTATTGGCTGAAGGATGGGACTTAGCATCTGCTTTCATTATAGACTAAATCAGAAAGCAGCCAGACCTTAAGATGGCCAGTGAAGTACAGATAGAAGAGATGATAAAAGGATTTGGGTATAGCCCAAAGTCTCAGGCCTTTGCAATGTGGAGTTTAAGCCCTAAAGACCAGAAGCCCCAATTAGTGAATGTTCAGGAAAATATGGTGGGGAATCAGATGGTGTGGTCAGTACAAAATACAGAGGACTTAGAAATCCCCCAAATTATGACACACTAGGCTCAATTGAATGAAGACAAGACAAAACAATTGTGTGAAAGGTATACTACTATGTTGGAAGAAACAAGTGCACTATCTAAGGATAGAGACATGTGCCACATACAATTATACCAGAGGGATCAGATGATCAAGACATTGACAGAGGAATTGGAGGCAAAGCCTGAGGTAGTGTACGTGCTTGCACAACCACCACCAATGAAGATTGAAGATAAGCCTAAGTCAGAAGAGGCTATGGAACAACAGGTGGATGAAGAAAAAGGAAATGCAATAGCATTAAAGGAATTAAAGGGCATACTGCAACATAGAATTGAGATCTTAAAAGACAAAACTGATGTTGTAGTCAACACATATAATAATTTGCTAGCATTGCATGCAGAGGCAATGGGGTACCTTGCTATTTTGAACCCCTACTTCACAAAATGGTCTGCTAGGGCCAATTTATTTGAAAAATTGTCATCCTTACAAGCTATAAGAGAAGATTTTCCTCCAATAGTCACAGAAGTTGAAGATGAGATCAAAAGAGTAAAAATTGATCTCTCATTCTTCAAATGAAAGTTAAATCAGATAGAGGCTAAATTGAGCGTCTTTTTACAATATTTCAATAGGTTTATTCCCTCCTTAAAGGGAGATGATGACCAGGTAAAGGCTATAGATGCCTGGAAGACTGAGTTTGACACCAAGATGCCTAGTGAAGAGGCTTTTCTTTTAGGAACAGAGGTTGATATAGAAGGATTCAATAGGATATTGGATGAAGCCTTTAAAGCTGAGACTGATATCAACAAGTTTCTACTTGATGTCAAAAACATCACTGATGTTAGATGGGACAGGTAGAAGGTACAGGTACAAAATACTCAGGACATCAAGTGGCCATCAGATGATGAAGTAAAGGCCTGGGAAGTCATGACTACACCAAAGAAAAAGAAGCCTGTAGTTGAAGAAGAGATCTTGGATGATGAGTAAAGTGAACACTTGGCACTGCACTGTTCAAAGACAAGATGGACAGTTATTACAAAAGGAGAATGTAGGTGAGTAGGCGAACACAGCTATTCAGACTCAACATAAATACTACCAGCTACCATCTACAAATCTGATTGCAGTCGCCAGATCGGATGAAGAACCAAGAATATCTATTGTATCTTTTGACTTGGTCTTTCCACCGCTTTCTCTCTCTTTCTTTTTGTCTCTCTTGTAACTTTAGGGTTAGGTTTTCCTTGACCATCCGAAGCTTGTTGCATCCTTAGGGATGCCAAGATGGTCATAAACCTATATATAGCAAAGAGAGTTATTTTTGTAAGCGTCTTTGATATTGGAACATTTTTGAGAAAGGAGATAATATATCACAGAATTCAGATATTCTAGTTTTTGTCTATCTTTTGAAGCTGTATAATATTTCATGTATGAAAAGCTGGATCACATAAATAATATACGGTGCAATTTTACTCTTCTCCATTGCTGTCTCTTTATTCTTTGTGTATGCTCTTTTATGTTAAGTATACAAGGTATTCTAAATCATTTTGGTCATCAGGTGACTATCTAATTGCTTGTAAGTTTCTTTCAAGGAAAGAACTAAATTTTATGAGTAATTTTAGGGAGCATACTGCTTTGTTTAAGGATTTGATATAATAGTTTTGAGGTGATAGGGTAACTTGTAAGGCAATTTACCTGAACTGCATGTGGGTTGTAAGGAAATCTACTATGTTTTATTTGTATGAAATATTTGCTTATTTTGACTCTATAGCCCAAAGGATAGGCACTGGTCCAGTAATCAGTCTGATAATCTATCTATGTCCAAGTTATTCCAAACTATCAAAACCAATTCAATTAAAATTACTTTTGTTACTAAGAACAAACAAACCTAACTCAGTAAGGACCTATTTCAGCAGGACAGTGTCCAGTTTATTGATTCCTTGAAGAGTGAATCCATTAGGTTATCCCTCCTATAAGAAAAGGAAGAAGGATAAAAATCCTTATATCACTAGTTTTTGGCTATATTTAAGACCATGAGTTTGTATGGTTAAGTCTTGTATCTGATTATGCTTGGTCATTTGCAAGGTATTTTATCAGTTGGTTTCACTAAGGTACATAGAAAATTAGTGTCCACATTAACACATACTATGTAAACAGCTATCATAAAAGGTAAAACCTGCCTGAGTATATGTGGAGCTCAAAAATGAAGAAGGATCTTATCCAGCCCTTAGCAATTAGGCTTTTCTTTTCTCTGAATCAATATTAGAAGGCATGGTGTTCAAGTAATCATTTCAAGCACTCTGGTTCATACAAGAAAAATCCATAACAAATTGGCGACTCTGCTGGGGATTAGTGTTTTAAAAGATTGTTTTTTAAGCTGTCCCAGAATCTGGTTGCAGGAAAGTATTCATAAGAACCAGAGAAAGAGTTTGAATATTAACCCTTGATAGTTATTCATTCATCCCAATTTATTGGGTGGCGACTCTAAAAGGAAAAATCTTTGAGATTAGTGCAAAATTGATAAATGTCTTACAGAATGAATACTAGGTCAAAAGTAAGAACTGACCCAGAAAGGGTGTTATATGAAGGAATCCCATCAACCTCAAGAGTTGGAGCCTCTTGGATAAAAAAGAAAAATCAGGTTGATATGGATGAAACCCCTTTAAAAGGTGAAGAAAAAAATATCAGAAATGATAGGAATACTGTTCAACACTCTCATGATGGAAACACTTCAGACTATGAGGAGGCTGCTGAAAAGGTATTAGATACACCCACACTCACTTCTACTTCAAATGAAAGAGAAGAAATTACTACACCTAGTTCAGATTCAGAAGATGCCCCTTCTGATATGCTGGCTAATGAAGAGAAGTTTATTTTGAAGCAGCTTGCCCTAGTTCAACAGATGAAAAAGGAAAGAGAAATAAGAAAGAAAAGGAATGATCACAAGGCTCCTGATAATAATAGAAAAAGACTTCCTAAACACCAAACTATGAAAGAGACAGAAAAGTCTCAGAAAAGTTAAGAAGTACCATTCACTCATAAGGATTCTATTTTGCAAATAAATAAGGGTAAATAGAAGATGGGTGAACAAAGAGATCAAGAGCCTAAATTTCAGAAGCCTATGGTTGAACAAATGTCTAAATTAGAAATTGATTTAGAAAAGTTAAGAATTGAAAAGGAAACTATGGAAAAAATGTTGGAAAAGGCCCAAATGGAAGCTGCTACAATTGAAATGAAAAAGAAGATTGATTTTTTACAGTCTTCAAAGTATTCATTTTTTGGACCAGAGAATAATACATCTTACAGAGGAAAGGCTACTGTGGCTAGAGAAGATGATAGTTTTCAAAGAAAACCATTACACAATGAGAGGTACAAATAGTTTGATTTTGTTGGTATCCCTGGATACCCTAATGCCTTTCCTAAAGATGTGGGTGACATAGGAGAAAAGCTCCCAAAGTTTGCTGGTAATAATGTGATTTCTTGTGAAACACATTTAAGAAAATTCATTGACTTTGTTGATGATTTGAATATTACTCATGAAGATGTACTAATGAAACTATTTGTTCAGTCCCTTGTTGAAGATGCAAGAGAATGGTTTAGAATCCTTGCTAATGGCTCTGTTGTTTCCATGGATGAGTTGATTGAGTTGTTCAAAGATCAGTATGGAGATAAGACAAATAAGGGGTTTTTATTGAATGAGTTCAATAATATCAAGAAAAACTACAATGAAGAGGTTACAAAATTTAATACAAGATTTCAAAGAGCTATGCATAAACTGTTTCAAAAGATAAAGCTAGATGAGGAAGTATGTCTAGCAACTTATTTAAATGCTTATGATTCTAAAATGAGATATGCTCTGAGAGATAAAAAACCTAGGATGCTTACTGATGCTTATAAGATAGCAGTCAATATTGAAATGAATAGAAGAGTGTCTGGTAAGTTAAATAGGAGAGATGATCCCAGGTTTAGTAAGAGCAATCTAAAAGAACCAGAATACAAAGAATATAGAGCTCCTCAAAACAATAAACCTCTTTACAATAATACTTACAATCCTCAGAACATAATGCAAAATCACCCATATGGAACTCAATTCAAGGATGGAAATCCTGTCAGTGCACCTAAAAGGGAAAGAACAGATAATAAGACTCCAGATCCTCTTCATAAAAATTTAGTCCATTTCTGCAATGAGGAGACCTGGTGTGAAGCTTGTGATGCTCCTCATAATCCTGATTTTGGTGTCATTTCCCTAGATCTAAAATCAAATGAGGAACAAGAAAATGATGAAGGGGAACAGTGTGATCATAGTATGACTAACACTTATTCATGCCATGATACTGATTCAAACAGTGAAGAAGAAAATCATGATTCTTATGTTTCAAAAAGGAGGGTTGAAAATCACCACCAACAGATCTTATTTGACAGTGAAGTGGATGAAAGTGATAATAATATTAGATGCTATGCTCAAAATAGCCAAGATGTTCCACTCATAAGAAAAGCTTCAGATGAAGAAAAGGCTAGAATTACTACTGAGTTAGTAAATAAAGCTAGAAGCAATTACCACTTAAGAAACAGGATGGTAGGTGGAACTAGTGGCCAGCCCTCAGGTGTTTTCATTAAGGAAAGTAAACCAGAGACTAAGTATGTTCAGAAGAAAGATGAACCTGGCGAAAATGATAAAAAACACAAGGTCAAGGTCATCACAAAAGTTGTAGAGCCAAATGTTATGCAAGATGAAAAGACTCAAGAAAAAATTGTTCCTGTGCAAAAAACTGAAAATAAAAGGTTGAAAGAACCATTTCAAAAGAAACACAATGAAGATAATGAAGATATCATTGATAAGTCAAAATATTCAGATATTTGTTATACTCCAGTTGACATGGGTCAATGTTTGTCTCAGATGATAGTTAAGGTACCATTTCTGGAAATGATGAGGATCAAGGAACATAAGGAAAAGGTGATGGCATTATTAAACAGTGTACCTATAATGAAAGCTCAAAACGCAGTGGATGTATCTGAGATGCCACCTGTCAAGGGAAGTGAGGATGAGATGTTAACATCTAAGATTCCCCAGATATTCTTGAATGCAACTTCTTCTCCTAAGGTGGTTGACCCATTTTTTCTTTCATTAATAATTAATGATAAAATGCTCAAGAATTGTATGATTGATTCAGGAGCTTCTAATACAGTTATGCCAGTTAAGATCATGAAGGCGATGGGCCTACAAGTTAATACACCTCATGGCAGGTGTAGAGCTATGGATTTCAGAGAAGTCCCTGTAATTGGTACCATTGAAGCCATGCCTTATAGACTGGCACTATGCCCTGATGTAGTGATGACGATGAATGTTCTTGTCGTTGATAGACCACCTCATTATGGCATGTTATTATCAAGAAAATGGAGTGCTTCAATGGGAGGAAGTATACAAAATGATTTGTCATTTGCTACTTTCAACATTGCTGGAGATAATGTCAGTGTGACAAGAGAGAGACGAACTCCCCACATGATAGAAAAATATGAGGATACTCATATTAATTGTTGCATTGACATAGACATGGAAAATTTCAGAATGCAACAGGATGAGCATAAAGATCAAGGAGTGGATTCTTTAAGTAAGGAATTAATCTTGAAAGAAGATGGGATATGGAAAATGTATTTTGATGGTGCTTGCTCTAAAGAAGGATCAGGAGCAGGAGTATTATTGATATCCCCATTACATACAACCTTTAAATACTCATTTCTGCTGGCTTTTCAGTGTACTAATAACACTGCAGAATATGAGGCCTTATTTTTAGGGCTTGAAATTTCTATCAAACATGGTATAAAATGTTTAAAGGTCTATGGTGACTCTGAGTTAGTGGTAGCACAAGTCAGATCCAAATATGCTATCAAAAATGACAGATTGAAAATGTACAAACATGCTATTTGGGATCAACTTGAGATGTTTGATGCTTTCAATATAACATGGTTGGAAAGGTCAAGGAATATTATGGCTGATTTTCTAGCAAATGTTGCTTTGAAAAATGATGATTTGACTTTACATGGAGTATCAATACTCGAAGTTAAGACAAGACCAGTTATTCCAGATAACATATATAACTGGCAAGTGTTCCAAGATGATCAGGATATTCTGAGGTTCATGCAATGCTTAGATCAGTATGAAAACCAGAGTATAGACTGCAGTTCCTTATTAGAATCAGACAATGGGAAGGATTACATCTTGGGAAGTGAAGTGGTTCAATTGAGTTCTAATCAAGTTCCTAGGGGATTAGTTGAACTTGAAGCATTGTTTGTTAGTAAACAAAATGATTCAGCTAAGGTAAGCAATGCCAATGTTGAGGATTTGGAAGAAATAAATTTGGGATAATAAAATAGTCCTCAGATACTTTACATAGGAAAAGGCCTGGACTCTCATGTAAGGATAAACCTGATCAAGTTACTAAGAAAATACAAGCATGTTTTTGCTTGGTCATATGAAGAATTGAAGGCATATAGAGAGGACCTTTTTCAACATGAAATTCCTCTGAAATCATATGTTAAGCCATTTAGACAGAAACAAAGGCCCATTAACCCCTTGTTGGCCCCTAAAATGCAACACAAATTGATGAAACTGAAAGATGCTGGGATAATCCAACCTATTAGACATTCAACATGGGTATCAAATTTAGTGCCAGTTAGAAAGAAGAATGGTGACATCAGATTATGTGTTGATTTAAGAAATCTCAATATTTCTTCTTTGAAAGATAATTATTCACTACGTAATATGCAAGCAATGTTGCATAAGGTCATTGGTTTTGAATTACTGTCAATGATGGATGGTTTTTCAGGTTACAACCAAGTTCTTGTCAAAGAGTCAGAACAATATAAGACTGCGTTTACTACTCCCTGGGGAACATATGTTTATATCAGAATGCCTTTTGGTTTAATAAATGCAGGTGCAACTTTTCAGAGAGACATGGATGTTGCTTTCAAAGAGTTTATTGATTTGTTCATGGTTGTTTACCAAGATGACTTAACTGCATATTCCAAAAGGGCTAATGATCATTGTGATCATTTGGGTAAAATTTTTAATAAAGCATTAGAATATGGTGTTTCATTAAACCCTAATAAATGTCACTTTGCCGTTAAAGAGGGAAAATTGCTTGGACATATAGTGTCCAGAGAAGGGGTAAGAATAGACCTTGAAAGGGTAGAAGCAATTCAAAAGGTAGTTGCCCCAAGAAACTTAAAAGGTGTACAATCTTTCTTAGGAAAGATTAATTTTGTCAAAATATTTGTAGCCAATTTTTCTGAAATTGTGAAGCCCATTGTGAAGTTGTTGAAAAAAGATACTAAGTTTATTTGGAGTGATAAAGCTCAACAAGCATTTGAAAGAATAAAGAAGGCAGTGCAGGAAACTCCAGTGTTGAAATCCCCATATGAAACTAAGCCTTTTTCCCTGTTTTCATTTGCATAATTTCATACAATTGCTGCAATTTTGCTTCAGAAAGATGAGCAAGGATTTGAACACCCCATAGCCTTTTATAGTAAATCCTTACAGGCTGCAAAACTTAACTATGAGATAATGGAAAAGCAAGCCTATGCATTGGTAAAGGCTATGAATTATTTTAGGCCTTATTTGGTGTGTGCCAAGGTGCAGGCCTATGTTCCACATTCAACAGTGAAAGATATTCTTACACAGTCAAAAGTCACTGGTAAGAGATGTAAATGGATTACAAGGATTCAAGAGTTTAATCTGGAAATCAATATCACCAAATTGGTAAGAGGTCAAGGCTTGGCCAAACTAATGATAGAAGAGAACCTAGATTTAGTCCAATCAAATCAAACAGAGGCACATGATCAAGCTATTACCAGTATAGAAAGGCAACCATATTACACTGATATTGTTTTCTTCCTCAAAAATGCTAAGTGTCCTGATTATTTGTCTGATAATCAAAAGAGAAGTTTGAAATTGCAAGCTCAAAAATATGTTTTGATTCAAGGAGACTTATTTTGGAAAGATAAGAATGGTGTTCTATTGCTATGCCTTGACAAACATCAAGCTGAGAAGGTTCTAATTGAGATGCATGAAGGACAATGTGGAGGTCACTTTTCTGCTAAGACTACTGCCCATAAGATTTTGAGGGCAGGATATTATTGGCCTACTCTATTCAAGGATACCTATGCACATGTTAGGAAATGTGAACCATGTCAGAAGTTCTCCAATAAGTTGAAATTTGCAAGTGCTCTGTTACTTAATCCAGTGAGTACTGAGGCTCCTTTTGTTGTATGGGGCATTGATTTTATTGGCGAATTTCAAGAAAAGTCTAGTGTAGGATACAGTTGGATTTTGGTTGCCACAGATTACTTTACTAAATGGATTGAGGGTATCCCCACAAGGAAAGCAACTAGTAAGGTGGTTACTGAATTCCTATTAGAAAACATTTTGACCAGATTTGGAGTGCCTAGTAAATTAATAATGGACAATGCTATGAGTTTCAGATCAGAGGAAATGACAAGCTTCTGTGAGCAGTATGTGATCACAATATCATATTCATCCCCATATCACCCACAAGCCAATGGACAAGCTGAGTCAAGCAATAAAAGAATATTGAAGATATTGAAGAGAACTCTGGAACAAAACAAAAGGACATGGCACACAAAATTGAGATTAGCTCTTTGGGCTGATAGGATAACACTTAAGAAGGCAACTGGTCAATCACCTTTTGAGTTGGTGTATGGTTTACAAGCAAGGTTGCCTATTAACAATCTATTGCCCATTTTCCAATACATACAAGATGAACATCTAGATATCTCTGACAATATGCAAAATAGAATGATGCAGCTGAATGAATTGGCTGAAATAAAGAGAAATAGTCAGAAAGAAAATGTGAAGCTGCAACAGCGAATGAAATATCTATTTGACAGGAGGGCTACTGAGAGAAAGTTCCAAATTGCTGATTTAGTTCTCCAATGGAATACAAGGGTAGAGGCTAAAGGAAAGCATAAAAAGTTTGAGTATTTATGGCTAGGGCCATTCATTATTGCAGAAAAATTTGGCAAAGACTCATACTTGTTGAAGAATATGGAAGGAGATCCTTTTGAATTGCCTGTGCATGGGCAGTTTTTGAAGCCTTTCTTTGAATAAAGGTTCAAGTGCATAAGTAAGTTTGTATTATATGCTCCTTTCCTTGTCCCTTGTTTGTAAATTTTGTATGTATTTCCCTTCCTGTTTTAGGGTTTTGCTCTGTGAGAGGTGGTCTGCAACCAGAGATTTTGTGGTTCTTTTTCATAAACTTTGTTTAGCCAATCCGCATTAAAGCCACTGTTGGTTATATTTCCTATTTTTGCTAGTTTTCTTGGTTCCTTGTCCTGCTCTTTGCATTCTGGTGTGCTAAGTTCAGCTATCTCTTGTTCATTTTTGCCTTACCTCTATCAAGTTTCAGGGTTTTCAAGTCTAAAACCTTGCTCAATTTACAAAACCCTGAAAACCCTAAGTCATTCCAAATGTTAAACGATGAATTTAAACCCTAGGTCATGTCTTATGTTTCAATGTTACTTTTTCATTCACTTAAGGCATGTGTTTCATTTTAAATCGCCTTGTCACGTTACCCCAGCCGAATATTCCATTTATCTTCCAGACTTTGCTTTTTCCTTATGTTGCGTAGTCTCGTTTAACTTCAGAATATTCCTTCAGTGTTTTGAGACTTAGCGATTTCTTCATGTTGGGTAGTCGTAGAATAACTATGTCATAAAGAATTATGAAGAAGGGACCCACTGTTCAGTCGGGTGATCGCGGGAGAGTTCTAACAGTTATGAAAATTTTCTCAGACTTCGTGATTACTTCATGTCGCGTTATCACCAAATGAGCTAAAGCTAACAGTTAAGTCAAGCCTTTAGTCGCGTGGTCTCGAAATGAAGCAGCGGTTAAGAGATTTTGACCAAGACTTCGTGACTAACCATCTGTGGTTGGCAATAATGCTTAGTAGGGATGTCACCAGAGCAAGATGATGACTTAGTTATCCAGTGTGGAGTAAGTGAACCAATAATCAAGTCACATCTGTCATAAGGCGAATGGTTAAGAAAAGATCATTGCATGGTCGTGAGAAAGAGGAAATGGATTCAACGACTTCGAGACTAAGGTGCTTTGCCTTTTGTCGTGATGTCTAGAAATAATTTAAGGGTATGCCCGAGGATATAGCGATTAAGAGACAGCCATCAGATGAAAGAATTAGAAGATCCAATGGTGGTCGCAAAGTCTGAAAAGAAAAGTACCCTAAGGAAGGAGTCCTTCCGACTTGGCGATAAGGGTATGTCGCGCAGTCGCCAAAAGTAAAGAAAAGGGCGTATATGACCTGTTAAGGTAAAATCAACTGCTCAGGACTTGATTCCATGATTGGGAAACTAGGCATTGTCGTGAAGTCTTGAAATAGAAAGTAAGCATCTAGCGACAAAGAGATAATCGTAAAGGTTAAAGGCAACGGTTAGTCGCCAAGTCTCAGAAGGAATGATGAGTTAATGTTAACTCCGTGCGACTATGATTTTAGTTGGGTCACATGATCGCCAGATTGTAACTTGGGTCAGCCAAGGTAAGAGAACACATTTTCGCCAAGTCTTGAGATGGAACCATGGTTAGTAACAGAAGCCTACGACAAAGAGACTTAATGCAGTAACTCAGTCACCTGATCACAAAATCTGAGAAATGGCGGCAGTTTTTTGATTTGACAGTATGAATCTCTTGGCAACCAATCACAGGCTTGTATTTTGATCACTGTGCAAAAAGAGTAGCTGAGATGTAAGACAGACAATGAATTAAAATGTGACATATCAGCTCTCTTAAATGTTATATGATTACTCCGAGGATTCACTTTCAAATTTTGATTTCCTGTCAACTTCATGCAACTATGGCTACATTTTTGATCAAGTTCACAGCATGTCGAATTAATGACAGAACTGATGCTTCCAAATTATGAGCTGCGTACTCTGAATGATGGCTATAAGGAGTTGATAGTGCATTCATTTTCATTCACCGAGTTTTCAGATTTCAGAGCCCAAGTTGCTAAGTTTTCATAAGAGAGATATTTTGCTCAGTTTGCAGTGTTTCCAGAATTAATCAAAGAGTTCTAAATTTTAGGAAATTGTGCTCAGAATAGTCAGTTGCTTTCAGAAATAGATTTGTTTCAATATCCATTAGAAGAAAGAGATTGAGAACATTGCAAGTATGAGCGGAGCTATGAGTGTGGCTTCAACAAGTGGAGGAAGTGGGGAGGAACAGAAAGGAAAGCCAAGTTTCTCTGATGAGTTCCTCCGTCTTCTGCTTGGTTCAACGCAGAATAAGAAGGCTGATGCAAGTGTTCTTTTGGATGATTACAAGGATATTCAAGATGATCTGACTCCAGGCACAACAGGTTTCTCTCTTTTCAATTATTTCTATAAAAATTCTGATAAGCCTATTCCAATTTCAAACCCTTGGACATGTGGTTTGGTTAGGTTACTTGTTCCTGATATCTTCCTAGATGTAGACCTATTTCTAGACCTAGCCAACCACTATGATGTCTTGACAAAGACCATCAAAAGGAATGATGGCATTGCCCTTCTAATCTTAAATAGGAACTCATTCATGCAGGCTTTTGGTCTATTTAGCACAATGTCAACTAAGATTGACATGACAAAGCAGGGGAATAGGTATAGTTTGAAGCCTGATATTGCCAAGGGCTTGTTGTAGAAGCATATGTTGAAAGAGGTGAGGAAGTACTTAGATCCTATGAATGAGCCATATCCATATTATTATAAGGATTTGCACTTCTACATTAAGTATAATGATTATGCCCTGTGTAGAGTACTAGGGATAGATGGAAATGTAGAGAAAATCAATTCTGGCATCCTAATGATGGTACTAGACTTGCAGGAGGTGCATTCAAGCACCAGCTATGATTATATTCAGCACATAATAGATGAAATGCATGAGGGTTTCATAGAAACCCAGAAAAAGATAAAGAATCCAAAGGAGAAAGAACCCAAATTCTTGCATTATTCAGTTATAATGCATCTAAGAAATGGCGGCAGTTTTTTGATTTGACAGTATGAATCTCTTGGCAACCAATCATAGGCTTGTATTTTGATCACTATGCAAAAAGAGTAGCTAAGATGTAAGATAGACAATGAATTAAAATTTGACATGTCATCTCTTTTAAACGTTATATGATTGCTCCGAGGATTCACTTTCAAATTTTGATTTCCTGTCAACATCATGCATCTACAGCTAGGTTTTTGATCAAGTTCACAGCATGTCGAATTAATGATAGAACTGATGTTTCCAAATTATAAGCTGCGTACTCTGAATGATGGCTATAAGGAGTTGATAGTGCATTCATTTTCATTCACCAAGTTTTCAGATTTCAGAGCCCAAGTTGCTAAGTTTTCATAAGAGAGATATTTTGCTCAGTTTGCAGTGTTTCCAGAATTAATCAAAGAGTTCTAAATTTTAGGAAATTGTGCTCAGAACAGTCAGTTGCTTTCATAAATAGATTTGTTTCAATATCGGTTAGAAGAAAGATATTCAGAACATTGCAAGTATGAGTGGAGCTATGAGTGTGGCTTCAACAAGTGGAGGAAGTGGGGAGGAACAGAAAGGAAAACCAAGTTTCTCTGATGAGTTCCTCCGTCCTCTGCCTAGTTCAACACAAAAGAAGAAGGCCAATGCAAGTGTCCTTTTGGATGATTACAAGGAAATTCAAGATGCTCTGACTCCAGGCACAACAGGTTTCTCTCTTTTCAATTATTTCTATAAAAATTATGTTAAGCCTATTCCAATTTCAAACCCTTGGACATGTGGTTTGGCTAGGTTACTTGTTCTTGATGTTTTTCTAGATGTAGACCTATTTCTAGACCTAGCCAACCACTATGATGTCTTGACAAAGACCATCAAAAGGAATGATGGCACTGCCCTTCTAATCTTAAACAGGAACTCATTCATGCAGGCTTTTGGCCTATTTAGCACAATGTCAACTAAGATTGACATGACAAAGCAGGGGAATAGGTATAGTTTGAAGCTTTGTATTGCCAAGGGCTTGTTGTAGAAGCATATGTTGAAAGAGGTGAAGAAGTACTTAGATCCTATGAACAAGCCATATCCATATTATTATAAGGATCTGCACTTCTACATTAATTATAATGCTTATACCTTGTGTAGAGTACTAGGGATAGATGGAAATGCAGAGAAAATCAATTCTGGCATCCTAATGATGGTACTAGACTTGCATGAGGTGCATTCAAGCACAAGCTATGATTATATTCAGCACATAATAGATGAAATGCATGAAGGTTTCATAGCAAGCCAGAAAAAGCTAAAGAATCCAAAGGAGAAAGAACCCAAATTCTTGCATTATTCAGTTATAATGCATCTCCTTTTATACTTCAATTTTACAATGATGGATGTCCAAAATCTGACTCCTCAAAGATTCTATCAAGCAGCACCAAATCCTATCCAGTTTTGGGTGAGGGTTTGGAATTTCACTTCTAGGGAGTGTAACTTCTGTGCTTTCCAGAATTGGATTGTGTATCCAATTATACAAAGTTTGGGAACAAACAGGACAAGGATCCCATTGAGAACCATACAACTGCTCAGACCCTGTGAGTATTCAAAAAATTGGCCTGGAAAACACAATTGGGGTGATTTCTTCTTGGAGGAGAATTTCAC
>MU223433.1:1034524-1067128 GCA_018584345.1 Thuja plicata | reverse complement strand
TCAATGTCCTTTCTAGCCTTGTTTCACCTTACTCCTACATTCAAACACTCTTTTTTTCTTTAGTTAATATGAAGGAAATATATATACAATATGTGTTGTTTCATTTTTTCCTACCATTATTCCTTTTCCCACATTTTTTGTTGTCTACTCTCCTCATTATTTAATGATTTGCGGAATTTTCAAGCACATCTACACACTCAAGCACACATGTTCTCCTATCGTAAAAAAATTCATTGATTTTCTATTTGAATCTTTTCAAAATTTTAGATGTTCTCTATTATTTTCAATTTCCCATAAAGTGTATCCGAAGTCCCATGTTTTGCTAGTTCGTCTTTTATGGACCTTTCCCTCTTTGTGACAATGTTTGAGATCATAATTACTCCTTATAGAATTTTGACGATTACTTCCAAGTAGTATTGTCAATCCTAAGCCTTGATCTTTAGTAATCTAATGCTTGTATAATTTTTGACCTCATATACACATGTGAAAACCTAACTTGTTTATCATTTCAATAATGGACTTTAACTATTCTCTTATATGATCCAATACACCATCAATTGTCTTAAATGAACACTATAAGGCATGAGATTACTTGCAAATAATTTGAGTATTTTTGGGCCCCATAGAGACATGGTTTATCTATAGTAACATAGGATTATTGATGCAAAGGGTTTGGTTTCTGATGATGTTGTAAATAGCCATGGGGAATTAAAACACTTGTTGAATACTCCTAGATTCTTATTGAACATGCAAGATGAAGTTATAATAAAATATACATGCTTGAGAGATATTTACAAGTTATTAGTTGGTTTCTGGTGTTGACCTATAGCAAAGGTGTCATCATTCTAATCTCAAAAATTTTAGGGCACCATTCAAAGGTTCAATTTGGTCTTTCATGTAAAATTAACATTACAAGTCAATGAAAAGTTTAAAATACAAGGGATTATTCAAGACACGATTGTCTCCATAACCAGCTAGGTTAGTTCAAGGGATAGATATACATATTCAATTTTAAGGTCATACATCTTTGATTTGATGGTTCTTTTTACACTCAAAAATTAATATAAAATACACCAAGTATCTTCCTCCCTTTGAAGGAAATTAAATTTTAAAAATCAGAATGTACTAACCTAATGTTCCTTTTGCCATATCTTGGATGTACAAATATGACTCAATACAAATGTGTTTTTTCTATTTTCATAAGGTTCCTCAACCATCTAACTAGAATATTAACAGGATTCTTAGAGTAACTATTTTCAAATTCTATTTTTATGCTCATGTACTTGAATTGAAGATATATTTGTTTTCCATTTGAGAGCATGACAGAAAAATTTCTTTCTCAACAAGTTAAGCTTTCATTTGTCATGTGCCTGCTTATTTCGATCATCTCTGAATTTTGTTTTGCCTCTTCTATGCAGGAAAATTTCATTTGAATTTATGTCAGAATAGGAAGGAAGCCGCTCACGAAGTGTTGTCAATAATTAAATGTTCCTTTTGATCTTTTTTCTTATCCAATATTTAAGAAAAATTGGAATGTCACTAGGCGATGGTGAGAGAGTGAAATTTATGTTGCACACAATATTTTTATACCCTAATATATTTCTGTGGGTAAATGTTGTATTAACTTTATCTATATAGAATAAAAACATAGATTGGTGATGGTGAGAGAGTGAACTTTATGTTGCACACTGTAGGTGCACTTTCAGTACACCATTTTTAAACTTTTTAAGTTGCCCCCCATGGAAGATTCCCCTAGTGTGTTCCAGATTTTTCCTCCTAAGGATGTTTCTATGAAGATAAATGGTTTCAAAGTTTCAGGATGTAGATGCAAGGTCATGTTCAAGATGAAGAGATTTCCACACAGAGATGATCAAGTGAGTAAACAGTTTAATGGAAAGTCAAATTTCTCCTCTAGATATAGAGAAGGAAATGGCATGGATGTTTAAGAGATATAAGGGGATGCTTCGGGTCTGGCAGGTAAGAAGATGACGCTTAAATTTCTCATCTTTCTAATGACAAGATCGGAATGAAATGGCATGAGATGTGAATTGCAAGGAAGCGGAAAATGGGAATTTCACTGCGCTCTTGGCACTCAAAGTGCAGTTTTCCGCCAAACGTCTTGAACACTCAAAAGAAAAAATCTCGACGGCGTAGAAACTAAATGGTTTACTATAGACTATTGACAGTGGAAAATAAGATGAAAATGGTCGTCCGTATGAAGGAATTGTTTTGGCGGAAAATGTCCTCCCATGGTCATTTTCCGCCGAGGAGAAAGCAATTTGCAGTTTTCCGCCAGAGGCTAGAGAGAAGTCCAAATACAGAATTCCGCCAGAAGATGGTGAAGATAGAGAGTCCCCTTAGTGATAAAGTTTCAGTTTCAGAAGCCGATCGTGCGATTGTGTGAGCCTGAAGGAGTAAGCGGAAAATGGATCTTCCCGTGCAACTTTTGCACCCGGAAATGGAAATCCCGCATGGAGAAGCCAAATCTGCATTTTCCGCTAAAGGAAGTGAAAACAATTTTGCTACGGGAAGGCACATGTTTAGAGACTCAATAGCAATGGGATCTTCCTCTTGAATAAGGAGCGCTCAAAGCTTCAATGCCACGGGCATCTAAACACCAAATCTCTTGAGTCGCATACCTCCGAAAAACAGAGTACAGAAGTCCAGCATAATTGACAGGACAATGTCGAGCTCGGGATGTAAGCTGAGCATGAACACACGGAAACAAAGATTTTATATGATCATGGGCCGAGTTCATACATTTCTGGATTTAACACATTAAATTGATAGATAATAATGCCCAGTTTAAATGCCTTCACAAGGAAGGATGTAAAAGTCTCTGATAAAGGCCAAGCACATGATTCTTCAAGCATCCGATTGAGAACATTCTTCATGTTCTGTACATTTGGGCTTTCACAGTTCACATTGAATTTACTTTGGAGGTGTGCTAAATTCAATGGGCTTAATAAAATTACTTTGCTAATCAAAAGACACAGTGTACATGTATTGTTCGACTGCAAAATGGATTGTTGCCCGAACATATGCTCGAGTTAATAAGAGACTTGCTTGATAAAATTGGTGATCAAATGAGGGACGTGCGGTGTCCAATGGAAAAGATGACACGATAAAAGAAGGGAAGGGCTCGAGCTCGACGAAAGGAAGAAGAAGACTGCAAATCCGATCCACTTGAATAAGTGTAGATTTGCTCAAAATCAAAGGAAGAAATGGAGCGGTTTGGATTCATGAGAGGCGTCTTCCCTTGTCAAAAGATCAACTCTTATACAGAGCCATCATGAAAGTCAAAATAGAGGAGCTCGAGTGATATGAGGAACAGGGGAACGTTAACATCCTCGGCCCAACCTAGGACAAAGAAATGCGATATGTCAATAAGACAAGAGGTGACAGGTAAGAAGAGTTCGGTCTTGTGCACCAGGTATTCGAATTGAACACAGAGATGGTTCAAAGATGAAACCCGATATGAGATCATCATCCAGTTCGAAGGAAGCATAACAAGGTGAACTGTACAGTGTATTAAGCAATTTCAATCATACTAATATGCCAGCCGATCAACACATGGAAGATAGATTCGATGGACAAAATAAAGAGTTCGGCCATGACAGATAAAACCAGCAAAGATGATGACTTCAAATTGACATCTTTCATGTCAGATTTAATTGGAGACCAGTTGTCTGTGGTGGAGGAGATACCATGAAACAGGGGTAAGAATGAGCTCGATGGTTGAGAAGAGACACGGGTAGCAGGGAATTGAAAAGATGATAAGTTTTTGGAGCAGATAAGATCCAAGTGGCAAGCCTCTCATTTATTTTAGGCATAATACTTGATGTGGTCAACTAAAGTTGTGTCCATGTGTCAATTATTTTACATTGTGTGGTATTTCATATTGGTAATTATTAGAAAGCCACGGATAATTGTTTATACAATGGGCATTATTTGATGTTTGGTTCATTACAGGATGAAGCCCGAAAGTCTTAAAAGGATGAAATTGTTTGGAAATCGAATAAAGATTTTAATACTTTATTCCTTCATGTTCAAATAGAAAAAGACAAGATTCAGTTACAAAAGATGACCGAAAAGGCAGGGAAGACAAAAAGTAATCGTGAAACTGAAAATTCACAAGAAGAAGCGGTTACAGAACCGAACAGTTGCAGAGAAAGCTATTTATTGTAAACTCTTTTCTTGTAAGAGGGTTTTTCTTTTCTGCGAGAGACAGAGTGTTGGAGTGGGGGGAAGACAGCATTTCATTCATGCATTTCATTTTATGCATTTAAGGGATTTATATTCTGATTTTTGTAATTGATTTGGCAAAGAGATTGTGAACAAATAAATTCTGAGTATTCTTATTTGTTGTGTTCAATACAAAGAGAGGTTTTATTCTGAATCGGAGCATTTGGTTATTACTTTTCTGATTATAATCAATCGAAGCATTGTTGTATTCAGTTTTGAGCACTTTCTTGCATCTTGAGTCAGATGGCGAATGGGTTGTAGATCCGAGTAGTTTCATCTATTCCTATTGCAAAGATTAGGATGTTTAATCTTCTTTTCATTTCATTTCTTAATCTGCATTGTCAGCATTCATTTCTGCATTACCAATGCTGGGAAGTCATATGAAGTGTGGGTTCTTGGAGTTGGCTAGGTTTAGGGTTGGATTCACTGCCCGAGTTAGTTCAGTTTGGGGCTGACTTGGTTTTCCTCTTCCGTTCTTAGGTTAAGAATGTACCCAGTTAGTTAAAAATAGATCAAATTCATTGAATATCATTCATAAGGGAGCTGTACCTTTCAATTTAGAGGAAATCTATCAATCTAGTGATAGATTATCCAATTGTTGGTATCAAATTGTTTCTCATAGATTTGGGCATTTGAGAGTTAAATTGAAAAGAACAATCTATTTACCAACAGATTTTTGGCGACTCTGCTGGAGAGGCGGAGAAGAAGATTAGTGCTAAAGATTGTTTCCTCAGTTTTATTATTATTATCTCTGCTAGAGATTGGCGACTCTATTTTGATTCTCATAATTTTTTGTTGAAGAGTCCAGTGCTTTCATTTTCAGAATTATTATTATCTCTACTTGCAGGAGATTGGCGACTCTATTTGAAAAAGGCCATGCCCATTAAAGTTGTGAAAAGAGGAAGGCTTGATCCTTTTTTTATTGAACTTCATCAAACACATGATCCATTTTTGCGTGATTTGTTTGATGCTCTTAGAGAAAGAATTACTCGCGAGAGAAAAATGAGTTTTAGCATTGAAGAAGACCATGTACCATTTCTGTTATGGAGAAGTGTTTGTGCCAGGTTTCACAAGATGAAAGAGCTAGAAGTGAAAACAAAGTTGTTGCAGCATTGCGAGGAAAGAGTGTTGTAGTTAAGTGAAGAGTTGAAGGTGGATGATGATGAAGTTTCAAAAGTTCCACATGATCTTGTTTCCTATAATTTTTCAGTCTTGAGCGAACATGACATTCAGCTAAGGAAACAAATCAGAAAATTATGTACGGGTGAAGAAATAGATGCTGAAAGGGATCCAAATCTGCAATTCCTTTGGATTGCCTTTAAAGAGAGTATTGCTGAAAGTTTAAAGAAGGGATTGAGTTTCTCTGAAGATCATCAATCTACCGTGATGCTAAACTGCGTAATCCAAAGGTTTTTCAATGTCGAAGATCAAAAGAAAGGGAAATTTGTTCCAACAAATATATCTAAAGAGAAACCAGTAAATGAAGAACCAATATCACTCAATTGCTTGCTTCTTGGAGAGAAAGAAGTACCCCAGCTTCCAGAAGAACATACTTCAATGAACGAGGAGATTCTTGACAGCGGCAAGGAAATGGTAAGAGAAGTTGAAAAAGAAAATCTATCTATGCTTTCTCTTCCTCCTATTGTTGAAGGTTTCAAATTAGATGAAAATAGTAGCAATTCTTTACATAATGGTCCTTTTGAAAATCATCCTTTGATTTGTATGCAAGTGGAATATGAAGCTTTTAAGTTTGAAGAAGATATTTGTAAAGATGATTCTCAATATGCACAAGTTTATGAGGATCCTATGTTAGAATCATTTTCTTTTGAAAAGAATACAAAGTTGGGTCTTCTTGAAGAAATTGGTATTAAAAACAAAGCTGAATCATGTTTTGATGATAATCATGCTAAGTCTGAAAATGCGGTTGAGGAGGTGGTTGCAAGAAAAAAGTTTGAGCAAGGCTTTTCTTTGGTTGATAAAGTGCTGCAACATCATGAAGAGGATAAAGAGCCGGATTACATTTTTCTTTTTCATGAAATGGAAGTTAATTAATTTTTGGAGCCGACCAAATGTAAGTTTTCTTCTATGGCTTATTCAGGAGCAAACTCTTTAAATTGGGATAAAGATTTTTCAGACTTGATAAATGCAAAGAATAATGAAGATATTTCAATCTGGATTGACCCTATGTGCGATGAAGAATCATTTTATTTCAGTCTTGATTTGAAATCTGAAAGTGATATTAAAGATCATGGCGAATGTCAGTATGATGCCATAACTTTTTCAGAACCATTCGAATATTCTAATTTTTCCAACCTTGGTTTATCTCCTGAAATTTCTATCAAAAATGAGCATGTTGAAAGTCTTGAATGTGAGTATGTTGCAGTACCTTTTTCAGAAAGTTGTGATTATGGTTCTTTTCAGCAAAGAGTAGCGAGATGTTTTAAAAGTTATGTGCAGGAGAATTCTGAAAAGTCAGAGGTCTATGATGAAGCATGGTTATTTGGAGGAGATTTTTGGGTCACATATTTTCGGCATGCTTCCGAATTCACTTTCAGTTATGATGAAGTTGTTAAAAAGCAATGGTTTTGTCGCAGCTTGTTGGAGTGCAAGTTTCTTTCTCAAAAAGGTTCATACTTCTCCTTGCCGGTTAATGGTCATGTGTGAGTTTCTTCCTGCTTGCTCTTCTTTTGGTGAGGTTGCCTCACCTATTTGTAAATAAGTTTGCTTCCGTAAGTTTTGGTGTGCTTAGTTTAGCCTTTCCCGCTTTCTCAGTTTTAGTTTTGCCTTGCTCCCCTCCGCCCTCCCGGCAAGCAACTCTCTATTACCCTCTTTATGCCTAGACTCTATAGCCCAATGGATAAGGCACTTGTCTTTTGCAAGAGATGTTGGATTGTTTATATACATTGCATTACATATTCCCCATTCAGAGCCAGCTGTAGGTGCACTTTCAGTACACCATTTTTAAACCTTTTAAGTTGACCCCCATGGAAGATTCCCCTAGTGTGTTCCAAATTTTTCCTCCTAAGGATGTTTCTATGAAGATAAATGGTTTCAAAGTTTCAGGATGTAGATGCAAGGTCATGTTCAAGATGAAGAGATTTCCACAGAGATGATCAAGTGAGTAAACAGTTTAATGGAAAGTCAAATTTCTACTCTAGATATAGAGAAGGAAATGGCATGGATGTTTAAGAGATATAAGGGGATGCTTCGAGTCTGGCAGGTAAGAAGATGACGCTTAAATTTCTCATCTTTCTAATGACAAGATCAGAATGAAATGGCATGAGATGTGAATTGCAATGAAAAGGAAAATGGGAATTTCACTGCGCTCTTCGCACTCAAAGTGCAGATTTCCGCCAAACATCTTGAACACTCAAAAGAAAAAATCTCGACGGTGTAGAAACTAAATGGTTTACTAAAGACTATTGACAGTGGAAAATAAGATCAAAATGGTCATCCGTATGAAGGAATTGTTTTGGCAGAAAATGCCCTCCCATGGTCATTTTGCGTCGAGGAGAAGGAAATTTGCAGTTTTCCCCCAGAGGCTAGAGAGAACTCAAAATACAGAAGGCCGCCAGAAGATAGTGAAGATAGAGAGTCCCCTTACTGGTAAAGTTTCAGAATCCGATCATGCGATCGTGTGAGCCTGAAGGAGTAAGCAGAAAATGGATCTTCCCATGCAACATTCGCACCCGAAAATGGAAATCGCGCATGGAGAAGCCAAATCTGCATTTTCCGCTAAAGGAAGTGAAAACAAATTTTCTAGGAGAAGGAACATGTTTAGAGACTCAATAGCAATGGGATCTTCCTCTTGAATAAGGAGCGCTCAAAGCTTCAATGCCACGGGCATCTACACACCAAATTTCTTGAGTCACATACCTCCAAAAAATAGAGTATAGAAGTCCAGCATAATTGACAGGACAATGTCGAGCTCGGGATGTAAGCTGAGTAGGAACACACAGAAACAAAGATTTTATATGATCATGGGCCGAGTTCATACATTTCTAGATTTAACACATTAAATTGACAGATAATAATGCCCATTTTAAATGCCTTCACAAGGAAGCATGTAAAAGTCTCTGATAAAGGCCAAGCACATGATTCTTCAAGCATCTGATCGAGAACATTCTTCACATTTTTTACATTTGGGCTTTCACAGTTCACATTGAATTTACTTTAGAGGTGTGCTAAATTCAATGGGCTTAATAAAATTACTTTGCTAATCAAAAGACACAGTGTACATGTATTGTTCAACTGCAAAATGGATTGTTGCCCAAACATATGCTCGAGTTAATAAGAGACTTGCTTAATAAAATTGGTGATCGATTGAGGGACGTGCGGTGTCCAATAAAGGGAAGGGCTCAAGCTCGATGAAAGGAAGAAGAAGACTACAAATCTGATCCACTTGAATAAGTGTAGATTTTCTCAAAATAGAAGGAAGAAATGGAGCAGTTAGGATTCATGAGAGGCGTCTTCCCTTGTCAAAAGATCAACTCTTATACAGAGCCATCATGAAAGTAAAAATAGAGGAGCTTGAGTGATATGAGGAACAGGGGAACGTTAACATGCTCGGCCCAACCTAGGATAAAGAAATGTGATATGTCGATAAGACAAGAGGTGACAGGCAAGAAGAGTTCGGTCTTGTGCACCAAGTATCTGAATTGAACACAGAGATGGCTCAAAGATGAAACCCGGTATGAGATCATCATCTAGTTTGAAGGAAGCATAACAAGGTGAACTGTATAGTGTATTAATAAATTTCAGTCATACTAATATGCCAGCCGATCAACACATGGAAGATAGATTCGATGGACACAATAAAAAGTTTGGCCATGACAGATTAAACCAGCAAAGATGATGACATCAAATTGACATCTTTCATGTCAGAATTAATTGGAGACCCGTTATCTGTGGTGGAGGAGATACCATGAAATAGGGGGAAGAATGAGCTCGATGGTTGAGAAGAGACACGGGTAGCAGGGAATTGAAAAGATGATAAGTTTTTGGAGCAGATATGATCCAAGTGGCAAGCCTCTCATTTATTTTTAGGTATAATACTTGATGTGGTCAACTAAAAATGTGTCCATGTGTCAATTATTTTACATTGTGTGGTATTTCATATTGGTAATTATTAGAAAGCCATGGATAATTGTTTATACGATGGGCATTATTTGATGTTTGGTTCATTACACGATGAAGCCCGAAAGTCTTAAAAGGAAGAAATTGTTTGGAAATTGAATAAATATTTTAATACTTTATTCCTTCATGTTCAAATAGTAAAAGACAAGATTCAATTACAAAAGAAGACCGAAAAGGCAGGGAAGACAGAAAGTCATCGTGAAACTGAAAATTCACAAGAAGAAGCGGTTACAGAACTGAACAGTCACAGAGAAATCTATTTATTGTAAACTCCTTTCTTGTAAGAGGGGTTCTTCTTTTCTGTGAGAGATAGAGTGCTGTAGTGGGGGGAAGACAACATTTCATTCATGCATTTCATTTCATGCATTTAAGGGATTTACATTCTGATTTTTGTAATTGATTTGGCAAAGAGATTGTGAGCAAATAAATTCTGAGTATTCTTATTTGTTGTGTTCAATACAAAGAGAGGTTTTATTCTAAATCGGAGCATTTGGTTATTACTTTTCTGATTATAATCAATCGAAGCATTGTTGTATTCAGTTTTGAGCACTTTCTTGCATCTTGAGTTAGATGGTGAATGGGTTGTAGATCCGAGTAGTTTCATCTATTCCTGTTGCAAAGATTAGGATGTTTAATCTTCTTTTCATTTCATTTC
Source organism: Thuja plicata (assembly GCA_018584345.1). Lineage (NCBI taxonomy): Eukaryota > Viridiplantae > Streptophyta > Pinopsida > Cupressales > Cupressaceae > Thuja > Thuja plicata. The sequence goes on along the minus strand of MU223433.1, from coordinate 1,057,092 downwards.
TTAATCTGCATTGTCAGCATTCATTTTTGCATTACCAATGCTGGGAAGTCATATGAAGTGTGGGTTCTTGGAGTTGGCTAGGTTTAGGGTTGGAGTCGCTACCCAAGTTAGTTCAGTCTGGGGCTGACATGGTTTTCCTCTTCTGTTCTCAGGTTAAGAACGTACCCAGTTAGTTAAGAATAGATCAAATTCATTGAATATCATTCATAAGGGAGGTGTACCTTTCAATTCAGAGAAAATCTATCAATCTAGTGATAGATTATCCAACTGTTGGTATCAAATTGTTTCTCATAGATTTGGGCATTTGAGAGTTAAATTGGAAAGAACAATCTGTTTACCAACACACACAATATTTTTATACCCTAATATATTTCTATGGGTAAATGTTGTATTAACTTTAACTACATAGAATAAAAGCTTACATAATTTATGCAACAATCTTCTTGGACTTGGCACAATTATGTTCCCTACTTCCATAACCAATTTTGGATTCTAGATCAATGTAGGGAATCCTATAGCCTATGCAATTCCATTACTCACTAATTTTCACTAGACATAGATTCTTTAAATTCTTCAATATCAATATGGCCCAATTTAATATCCCCTACAAAATTATACTTTGAAGTGATTTATATTTTAGGACAAGTTGCCTTAATTTCACACATTATTTGTGAACTCTTGAGTCCTTTTACACGCGGGAGGCAAATGAATGTGGAAAAAATGCTTACTGAGGCAATGGTGGATGTTTGAAAGAAGATAGAATTATAAAAAGGACATTGGTAAAAAGTCATGGAATTATTTTACTAAAGAAAGTTTAGCAATACCAATTGCGGAAAAATGACAAGAAAAGTCATCGTGGAAATCTGTTCGGTAAGAGAATATTTCAAAACTTTGGAGTATGAGTATATTTCTGGCATAAGAGGATACTTCAAAAGGACCCATATGCCATTTTATTTTCTAGACACATCCATGACATAACCTGCTAGATTTTGAAGGAACCAATAATGCAATGATTTTTTATAGGCCAAGAAACATTTTTCCTTAATTGTTTGATGGAGTTTAATATTTTCTTGTAGCTTCTAATGTCATTTCAAACACAAACAGGAAATATTGACTACTATGCATAAGATGTAGATGGTTTTCTTCATGTCATCTATTTTTTTTTTATCATTTTAAGGCTCCCATGACTGTTAGATGTTATGAAATGAAAAATATACAAAAATCAATCGATTGTTCATCTAAAGGATTGGTCACTTAACTAATTTAAAGGTTTAGTTATCTTTGTATGTTTTACTATGCTTTAATTGTAAATGAAAAAGGTATATACTTTGTAATAGTGTAGACATCTTTAGAAATGAATGTCTCCATAGTTATTCATAATAATTTAAGGGAGTACTGTAATTTATATGATTGCAAACTTTAGTTTTATTAATGATATATTAAATGTATTATTATTTCTCTTTTTTACTTCTATTCTATTTCCCAATAAAGTGGACACTGGTTTTTATTGGTTTAAGATCAAGCATTTTAATTTTAACAATATCTCTACTTCATTTAGAATCACCTTGTTAATGTGTATGAAAACGTTAAAATAAACCATCTTAAAGGAGATCTTTAAAAGATTTAAGTTGAGACTAAAGAGAAGTATAGTTTATCTACTCTTATTCTAGCACTTTACTATCTAAGATATATTGATGAATATTTATTTCACCCACCTTAAGACATCCTATCTTTTAAGGTGTTGACATAGTCCAGGATTTTGGACTTTCTATGTAATATGAAAAATTCAAGGGACTCATATTTTGTGGTATGATTCATTCTACATATTTAGTAAATATGTAATTTACTTTCTAGTTTACTTTGTATAATGTATTTTGGAATATTCTTACAACTCACATAAGTCATGGTTAATCAATATCTAGGTCACGTCATTATATTAAAAAATAAGTTACAATCTGGACTCTCAAGGATTTATCATCTGAAGGATCAAACCCATAGGTTTTAAAGAGATTTAATAAAAAGTAGCCATATCCATATCCTATACATTAGCCCAAAATTATCCTCTCCTCACTGATGTATCCTTCTCTATGCTTAAGATATGTTATACACCTTGCATCCATTTGAGTAATGGTTCTAGAGGAGAGGTCGAGTACAATTTGAAGAGATAATTTAGACCTAACACAAAATTTACAGATTTATCACCATTCACTAATTATTATAAGCCAACATAGAAGATACATGTCATGTGACATATCACTATGTCAAATTGTATAATTTAAAGACATTCATTATGTTCTTAATGTGCAATAGAAATGAATCCAAGGATCATATAGAAAAATAATAATACCACATCAATTCTAAAATATAATAAATCGATCTTGAATATGTGTCATCAGATATAGGCATTTACATACATTTACAAAGGTTGTATTCAAGATACATTCATTAATTATTTACAACAGTGGGTTTGGAATAGGTTAATATATTCACCAATTGAATCTGTGAGTTCCTTAAATGTATCTCTAGAAAATATTTATTAATATATTAAGTCTATGTTGTATAAAATTAGTTTTACGCTACACGTCAAATTAAGTTCATGATGAAATTTGGAGAGCTCCAGATCAATCATAGTTTTTTTTGTGAAAATTTATGGTCTCACACAAATACCATCTACTAAAGTAATTAATATTTTTTCCTATAGGTAAAATAGGCTTTGAAGGTCAAGTATAAACTGTGATCTAAAAAATAAACAATACAACATAATAACAAGCCAAAAACTTATATGAATCCACCAAGAAGGTAGCAACAACCAATTTTGAAATGCCAAGGAACTAACTAAAAGAGAAGAGAAACTTCAAAAATATTGAACTATAAAACACCAACAAGCCACACCAATTATGGAAGTTTGAATTTGAGTCTGAGCAAAGAGTTATAACAAGAATCTCAATCCAAATCGGTCATTAGATAAGATTATTGAAGGATCAATTTCATTCACCAAATCTAGAATATTTTATCCTTGAGCAGGCTCCACTCCAGACCACAATAGAATCCTCCACATACAAACCCTTACCAAGAGTCAAAGAAAAATCATTATCCAAAGGACTAATTATGACATTCTTGTACATTATGTGGGATCTATTAGAATCTTTAAAGGAACTTGCACGAGAGAAGCCAAAAAAGTAACTTCAAAAACATGTTTTCCCAAAACAACAAATGAGATCCTTTAAGATGTGGAATTAATGGTAACATTAACTTTGAAAAAAAAGTAAACCTTTCATGCCTATCGTGTTCATTTATATGTCTAAAAAAGAACCAATAGTCTTTGCAATGCCTCAAAAGATATCTTCATGCAAAAATTACAAGGGAAGCATTAGGAGCCTCATCCAACTAGGGACCCAATTGATTTTCTTCTTGGATGTATCAAACCTAATTATCCATCTTTTTAAAAAGAGGATAGATTTTCCAAATAACCATGAACCACCAAGTATGATACCCTTTCTCTCCTCAATATCTTTCAAGGATAAAAGGAAGATCCCATTAGGAAAAGGAACCCCCTATGACTTATAAGTGACACTCTATCTTTTGAAATCCAAACAAAAAATAGAGATAATATTTTGATGAACTCTTAAGAAACTCCTAGAAAGAATGTTATCCATATGAGAAACACTTTCAATAACAAATGCTTGCGGAATTTTAACTTTGTGGTAGGAGTCCATTGGGGAAAGCAAATTTAAGGATAAAAAATCCTCCCTTCCACCACATCTTGGATATGAATTACACGGACCAGAATGGCCTTCCTCTCTCCTACATCAATCACTGGAACACCCATTTCTCAATTCCTCGAAAGCCAAAGCACAATTAAATGCTAAACAGACTTGGACAACTGGGAAGATAGATGAAACCTTTCTAATGTTTATAACCCTTAGACCCTATTTATATGTCAAAAAGAATTCAAAGTGATTCAATTCAAGTGTTATCAAACTGATTATTTTCACGTGTGAGAATACTTTCCTACCTTATTCCATGACGCCTCTTTGAAATGAATACTATTCTAATTAATTTTCTAAAACTTAATCTAATTGTTGTTTGATTAGGATTCTAAATTTCTTTTTGGCCCGTAATCAAATTGAATTTGTATGTTGACGTGTCTGAGAGGGACATCATACGTCTACATCAAAATTGCTTTCATTTTTCACGTGCCCATTTATTTCCATCATCTCAGAATTTTGTTTCGCCTCGTATTTGGAGGGAACTTTCATTTGAAATTTTACGGAAACAAGCTCAAAGTTGCTAACAAAGTGGCATCATGGATCATGTTCCTACTACTACTTACGGCTACATTTTGTTGATGCTTGTAATAGTATATTATGGAATATATTGTAGCTTAGTTGTAAAGGGCTATCAACTCCTCCAAAGAACTTGTCTTGAGGCAAGTGGCTTGAAATAATCTAGCCATGTAATTTTCCCATATATTTCATTTGTACGATAGAATGTACATTTTAAAATAAATTTTTGCAACCGTACTAGCTCACTTTTGCCATTTCTGTCCTTGTATCAATGCTATAAAGTTATGTGTTTGCAATACCCATTTACTTCATAACGTATTCCCCTCCTTCCTCTTATCACTTAATTTTCTAATGTATTCATGTATAGATTTTCATTGTTCTTATAAGAGTCACAATTCCTAGTTAGAGCTTGTACTCCAGTAGTATACTGCTTGTATTTTCTTTGCATACCTACAAAGTTATCATATGTCCTTGTTTTGGCCATCACAAATTAATAATCTAAGAGATCATAAATATGTAATCCATGACAAGTCATGTTCAATTTTGTGTCTTGTAGTAATCCAAATATTTGTGTTGTACTAGCTTCTATTAAAAATTCTAGCTTTCAAGGTTTCTATTCAATTTTTTAAACTAATTTTTGGTTATTTAGAACTGTTGCCAATATATTTTTCATAATGAAAAGTACTTTACATCATTTTCTTCTTGTGCCCGTCTTATTCCTATAAAAATTTAAATTTTGCATCCAAGTTTACACTTCTTATAGATATGCTTTTCTATTCTATTTTTTGCCTCCCTAGTCTTCTACAAAATTTTAGACTTTCCAAGTTCCCTTTTGTTTCTTCCAACCGTAGCTCTAATTATCAGTAATTACACTAGTCATCCTTTCTCATTCCTCTCTTCCATTATTCCTTGCATTTTTTTTTATAGAATTCATGGATATATCCATGCAACTCTTGTCAATGTTCTTTCTAGACTTGTTTCACCTTACTCCTATATTCAAACATTCTCTTTTTCGATAGTTAATATGAATGATATATATACACTATGTTTTGTTTCATTTTTTCTTACCATTAGTCCTTTCCCCACATTTTTTGTTGTCTATTCTCCTCATTATTTGTTGATTTGCAAAATTTTCAAGCACATCTACACACTCAAACACATATGTTATCCTATTGTAAAAAATAATCCATTGATTTTCTATTTAAATCTTTTCAAAATTTTAGATGTTCCCTATTATTTTCAATTCCCCATTAAGTGCATCCGAAGTCCCATGTTTTTCTAGTTCATCTTTTATGGACTTTTCCCTCCTTATGACTATATTTGAGATCATAATTTCTACTTATTGAATTTTGACCATTACTTGCAAGTTGCATTGTGAATCCAAAGCCTTGATCTTTAGTAGTCTAATGCTTGTATAATTTTTGACCTCATATATACATGTGGAAACCTAACTTGTTTATCATTTGAATAATGGACTTTAACTATTCTCTTACATGATCCAATACGCCATAAATTGTCTTAAATGAACACTATAAGGCATGAGATTCCTTGTGAATACTTTGAGTATTTTTGGGCCCGTAGAGAAATGGTTTATCTATAGTAACATAGGGTTATTGATGCAAAGAATTTGGTTTGTGAAGATGATACAAATAGCCATGAGGAATTCAAAGACTTTTTGAATACTCGTAAATTCTTATTGAACATGCAAGATGAAGTTATAATAAAATATACATGCTTGAGAGATATTTACAAGTTATTATTTGGTTTTGGGTGTTGACCTATAGCAAAGGTGTCCTCATTCTAATCTCAAAAATTTTAGGGCACCATTCAAAGGTTTGATTTGGTCTTTCATGTAAAATTAACATTACAAGTCAATGAAAAGTTTAAAATACAAGGGATTATTCAAGGTACGGTTGTCTCCATAACCACCTAGGTTAGTTCAAGGGACAGATATACATATTTAATTTTAAGCTCAGACATATTTGAGTTGATGGTTATTTTTGTACTAAAAAATTTAGATAAAATACACCAAGTATCTTCCTCCCTTTGAAGCAAATTAAATTTTAAAAATCACAATGTACTAACCTAGGGTTCCTTTGCCATGTCTTGGTTATACAAATATGAGTTAATACAATTGTGTTTTTTTCTATTTTCATAAGGTGCCTGAACCATCTAACTAGAATATTAACAAGATTTTTAGACTAACTATATTCAAATTCAATTTGTATGCTGATGTACTTGAATTGAAGATATGTTTGTTTTCAATTTGACAGCATCAAATTTTTTTTCTTTCTCAGCAAGTTAAGCATTCATTTTCCATGTGCCTCCTTATTTCGATCATCGCAAAATTTTGTTTTGCCTCTTCTAGGCAGGAGACTTTCATTTGAATTTATGTCAAAATAGGAACGAAACTGCTCACAAAGTGTTGTCAATAATTAAAAATTTCTTTTGATCTTTTTTCTTATCCTGTATTTAAGTCAATTGCAATGCCACAAGGTGATGGTAAGAGAGTTAATTTTATGCTGCACACTATATTTTTATGCCCTAATATATTTCTGTGGGTAAATGTTGTAGCAACTTTATCTACATAGAATAAAAACTTACATAATTTATGCAACAATCTTCTTGGACTTGGCACAATAATGTTCCCTACATTCCATAACCAATTTTGGACTCTAGATCAATGTAGGGAAGCCTATAGCCTATGCAATTCCAATACTCACTAATTTTCACTAGAAATACATTCTCTAAATTCTTCAATTTCAATATGCCCCAATTTAATATCCCCTACAAAATTCTAATTTGAAGTGATTTATATTTTAGGAAGACATTCCTTAAATTCACACATTATTTGTGAAACTCGAGTCCTTTTACACGCGGGGGGCAAATGAATGTGGAAAAAAGGCTTACTAAGGGAATGGTGGATGTTTGAAGGAAGCTAGAATTATAAAATGGACATTGCTAAAAAGTCATGAAGTTATGTCACTAAAGAAAGTTTAGCAATACCACCTGCGGAAAAATGATAAGAAAAGTCATTATGGAAATCTGTTCAGTAAGAGGACATTTCAAAACTTTGGAGTATGAGTATATTTGTGGCGTAAGAGGATATTTCAAAAGGACCCATATGCCATTTTATTTTCTAGACCCATCCGTGACATAACCTGCTAGATTTTGTAGGAACTAATAATACAATGATTATTTATAGGGCCGAGAAACATTTTTCATTAATTGTCAGATGGAGTTTAATATTTTCTTGTAGCCTCTAATGTCATTTCAAACACAAATAGGAAAAATTGATGGCTATGGATAAGATGTTGGTGGTTTTCTTCATGTCATCTATTTTTTATCATTCTAAGGCTACCATGACTGTTAGGTGTTATGAAATGAAGAGTATATAAAAATCAATCGATTTTTCATCTAAAGGGTTTCTCATTTAACTAATTTAAAGGTTTGGTTATCTTTGTAGGTTTTACTATGTTTTAATTGTAAATGAAAAGGTATATACTTTTAGTGTAGACATCTTTAGAAATGAATGTCTCCATAGTTATTCATAATAATTTAAGGAAGTATTACATAATTTATATGATTGCAAACTTTACTTTTATCACTGATATATTAACTGTATTATTCTTTCTCTTTTTAATTTTTAGCCGATAGGCTTTTATTGGGGAGAAACCCATGACCGAAAAATTGTCTCACACAAAAAAAATCGGTATCAGAATTGTCTCGCGCTATTAAATTTCTCCCCTCTTCCAGTGCTTTTTATGTTTAGTAGCTGCGCTTTCATTAGCTATCATTAGTTGTTGTCCATGAAAACCATCATAGGCGAGTACAATATGAAAACCATCATAGGCGAGTACAACGTGCTGGGAGTTCGCGACAAACTTCGGAACAAATTCTTGAGCGTTGAGAAGTTGAGCGCTCAATCCATTTCAGAAGCTGACTGGAGTCCCCAAAGGAAGTCGGATTTGGTATGGATTTGCAGGACAAAATCAGTCATGTCAATCCTCTGGTCCGGAGCGGAGATGAAACCCTAAGTTCAAGAGAAATATTTTCCCTTCAATTTTGTCACTGTGCCCAAAAGAAATTGATTCTGAAGCCTCTTTGCATAAAATTCCCTCGACCGGGAATGGGAGAATCAGGGTTTCTTTTGTAGAGGATCTTCTTAAAGATCAGGTCGATAGTTTGAGAATAAGAGCCCTGATTGATAGGTTTTTAGATTCTTCTCCTTCACATTCTGATTTATCTAATTGGGCTGCTCAAAATTGGCCTGGCATTAATGAAGTCTTCTATATCAATAATGGGAACGGGTTTTGTATTGCCATTTTTCAGAGTAACAAAGATAGAGATTGGGTTCATAAAGGAAAATTTTGGTTCATGACCTGATCATAACCATCCCCATAAATATCCAGGGCACAGATCTGTTATCCACCACACCCTATGACCACATTTCTTTGAGGCATTTTTATCAAACAGTTCGTATGCTTTATCTATGCTCCCACATTTTCCATACATGTCTACTAGGGAAATGTCAACTACAACATATAACAAAATTCTTCTATCATTTATGCTTTTATGGATATCCATACCCTGTTCAAGAATTTCCATCTTGGCGCAGGCAAGGAGGATGCTAACAAAGGTTATCGAGTTTGGCTTTATACCCGACATTGCATTTGGTTGAATGTTTCTAAAGCCTTTTTGAAAATCCATTTTGTCAAATATCCTGCAATCATAGCATCTACAAGAACAAGTTTCTTTGACGAATTATGTCAAACAACTCACGGGCTTTGTCTATGCTTCCGCATTTTGCATACATATCTACTAGCGTACTGGCAACTACAACATCTGTCAAAATTCCTCTATTCTCAACGCTTTGATGATTGACCATACCCTGTTCCAAATCTCCTATTTTGGAAAAGGTTGCGAGGACAATAGCAAAATTTTTGGCTTTACTCCTACCATTTCCATTTTCTAAAGCCCTTCTCAACAAATCTATGTCGTGAGTATCTCCTGCCAGTTGCGTTTCCCTGAGAGTATCTAAAGCTTTTTGTTTTTTTTTTATCCAATTTTGTGCCTATCTTACAACTAGTACAGTTTATGAGACTACATTTTCAGATAGAAGAGAGTGAGCGCATTAGATAGGTTACACGCAAATATAGTTGGCATGATAAAAGAGGGCAGGGTAATGGCGCTAGGTAAGAGAAGCAAATTTGCATTTCTCCCATTCAAAGTTACTAAAATAATTTCTTGTTTCGCAAAAAATCTCATTTGGCAATCTTAGCATGACTTCTAATAAGTTTTTAATGCACTACACCATTTGGAATTTTTCTGCGCTAGTAGTCATTAGTTAAGACCATACATTGAGAATTTCATTACATTAAGATTATATACTGGATTATGCAAAAGATGGCTTTAGATAGTTGTTTTGTGCCTTGTGCCAATATTTTTAAAAATGATGAATGTTTGAACATTTCTATTGATGTGGCTCATGGCATGGAATATCTATTGGCTACATAACTCCTGGTAAGCCTTGTTTTTCTTATAATTTTTTTTTTTAATAATTTTTTTTAATAATTTATATATTTCCAATATTGTCAAGAACATGATTTGGTATTAAGTCTAACTTTGTGAATTACAGTGTGTGGGTTGGGAATGAACATTTCTAGAAAAGGGGATGCTTATAGTTATAGCATTCCCTTGTTAGAGATGGTTACAAGTAAGAGGCCAACTGATTCCATATTTTTTGACGACCTGAACCTCCCAAAGTGGGTTCTCCATATCCTCAACGTTTTTGGTCTATAGAAAATGAATGCAATTCAACTCTTTCCTCTTAGCCAACAAGAAAACTAAAAGCGTATTGTTTGGAAATTGTTGTGGATGTCTGGAAAATAGTGGAAACAAAACCACTGGCTAAACAATTTCACATGTCATTACATAATACATTAACAAATCATACAATTTTTCCCTAGACCCAATCAAGATCATGAAGAATAGTGATAGGGGATAAAAAATAATATACTTTAAAGAGAATAGAAGCAAAATTAAAAATTAAAGTTACCCACTCAAACAAAATTTAATGGTGGTGACAGTGGCTATTGGAATTCTACACCCTCCTAGAAGTTCAATCCGAGTCTGGTTCATGTCCAAATGTGCAATCAACAACATAGAGCTCATGTAACTTGGCTAAATGACCATAGATAGAAACGTGTACTTGAGTTGAACATTTCTGTAGGGCATTTTGTCAAACATTTGATGTTTTCTATTTTTTGCTTTCAAAATATGTAAACATATCAAGCAATCACTGTATTCACTGAGATTGTACCTCTCACATGCCTTGTCCACGTATCCATATTTTCAATACAGACTTACATGAAACTACAACTTCTGATGAAACTTCATTTTCTATTTTTCGTCGATGGATGCCCGTATGTTTCCTTAAAGCTTTCATATTGGCACAGGTAGGATAGATGCTAGCAAAGATTATGTTTTGGTCGATTTGCATCTGCTTTAAAGTTTGTAAAGTTGTTTTAACAAAACCTATGTGTATATCTTGTAATCATTGCAATTATTGAGGCTACAACTCTTTGAGAGATTTGTCAAATTCTCATTTAAATTATTTTTGCATTCCACATTTCACATATGCAAGGAATGGATGAAGAGTTAATGATAATTTTTTTTGGTTTTTTTAACACTTTTAGTGTTGATAATTCATAGATTGTGGAAATATCTTCTTACTCACTTCTATAATCCTTTAGGCCAATGTTTTGATGGAAGTCATGTTAAAAAATCCAGCTGATTATTCTTTCAATTCATCAAATTGAAGTATGGCTTATTCTAATTCATTTAACCTTACAAAATGTATATTCCATCTAATATTTTAATTTATATATTTCCTATCGGCTAACCCTTGCCCCTGTTTTGGTGCAAGCGCTAGTTATTCTATTGCCCAATAAAGTGGACACTAGTTTTTATTGGTTTAAGATCAAGCATTTTATTTTTAACAATATCTCTACTTCATTTATATTCACCTTGTTTTTCTTTTTAAACAAAAGTGGGCTGGCCATTAAATATATTTATTATAATAACTTATTCAAAGGCTCAACTGGGAAAGAATCGGGAAGAAAATGCAGTATCATCACCAAATACAAAAGACTTTGTAAATTAGCTGACGCTAGTCTATTACAATTAGGAGGAGAATAATCCTTTGAAGGATAAGTATCACAAATTTGACATATATTTACCTAGAATCCAAAGAGAGGATTTAAAAATTGACTATAATTCGAACACATGTCAAAATTTTGCAAAATTTAACCCCAGTCCACCAGTATTGATCTATTCTTCCGTAGCATCAAATGTCTCTTGTTGAAGAGTTGGATTGGTAAACCCAGCGCTGACCCAACTTACAGGAGGAGAAATGGGGATTTGGGTAACCCATCTAGCACTGTCATCCATGTTATGGTTTTGCATAGTACCCATCACAACCCATTTGACATTTGGAAGAATACCCTAAGCAGAGGGCAAATTGATGTCTGGGACAGGGTATGTGATTACATTAGCTGCTAGGTTTGGGGCTTGGTTAATTGCCAAATTGAGGGTCCGCAGGGTTACATTTGGGGACTCAAGGATGTCGAGCAAGGTAAAGACTATGCATTTTACATTGGCTTCTGATTCCTTATCCAAATTTGAAGACACAAGCTGCATAGTGTTCTTCATAGAATGAAAGCTCTATTTTTCTAGGGTTTTCTCGATGCTATCAAATGCAACCATGCATTCATGCTTGGAAAGTAATTGATGGTGGGAAAAAAATCACCAACTAGAGAAGACCCAGACCACAAGTTGTATTTTTGGGTTGCTAACAAAAGCCGATTATCAGAGATGAATTTCAGGTGGACTACCTTATTTTCTATCAAAATAGTAATTCCATAGATTAGAGGAGATCCATTACATTTGAAAGAAAAATTGATACAACTTGCAAGGGGAAGAGAACATGTTTTTTTTGTGGAGTGAGTATGTGTTCTCCAGTTACTTTTAAAATGGCTCTGCAGATCACCAATGTGTGGTAGATGAACATGGTGTCAAGCTGGTAGTTGTCAATTCTTGCTGGGAGTTGATTTTATGATGCGTCGGGGAGGAGATATATTCTATGGTTTCAAGGAAGAGGCTCTTCATGTAAAATCCCACATGAATCACATCACAGAAATTCTCTAGTGAGTGGCTCCATCACAAGTATTATTGGTGGATGTAGCCCTATTTTTAGTAGTGGCTGTCAATTACTTCCTTAATTTTGCATTTTTCCTTCTTACTACGAGAGTTATTCACAAGGTAATAGGGCTGAAATATCATTATTAGTATAATGTGAATCTTTACCCCCACCCAGAAGTGGATCTCTTATACTTTGAAGTGATGAGCTTCAAGTTCTCGAGATTTGGACTCACAACTTTCAGCCATTGTAACTATTCCGCGTGTGCAGAGGACACATGTGAAACTATTTATCTCTATCAATATGGATTCCTTGCATACAAAGAAGTTAGATTTTGGATTAGCCATGTGATTTAATGATTTCCCGTAATCTCTTACTTAATATCACTCTGTAACAAATTTAATCTGATTAAAATTTCTGAGAACCCATGTGTTATTATAAATGAAGTACTCTACGCAAGATTTAAAGCTTTCATCATTGTTTTGCACCACCAAAAATATTGCTAACATCATTAACCTCTAGATAACCCGCCGAGAGTTTGGCTATGTATAAGAGTTGCCTTAATCCTTTTGTGCATCTCTATAAATTAGAATGAGTCTTTTTAACTCAGGGTTATTACATATGAAAACTCAGGGATTTATGTCATCATACTCAAGCCCATCACAACCCAAGTTAGAAAGGTAATCTGCAACATTGTTCCCTTCTCTCAGAGTATTGAAGAGATGAATAGGTCTAAAAATGAATCCTATAGTATCCAAATGTGTTGGAGGATATACCTTAGTTTCCAATTCTAGATCTCCCTTTTGATGCACACATTGATGATTACCAAGGAGTCTCCTTCGACATGAATGTTTTCAAATCTACCTTTTTTTGCAAGAACAAGACCCTGGAATAAGGCTTGTGCTTTTGCCATGTTGTTAGATCCTATAGGAAGGGGAGAGGTTTTCAGAGCCAATACAAATCCATTATGATCTCTAATGCACACACCTATCCCTCACTATCCTGGATTTCCTCTTGATGCACTCTCAAAGTTGATTTTGATAGTTTTAGGCTGAGGGAGAATCCAGTGGATGGAATCCCGACATTGTGTGTGCCTATTCTGGTAATGTTGTCCCAAGCCAATTGGCACATGGATTTCTTTCCATTCTCGAATGACAATGCTATCCCAGCTTCTTAGTAGTGGATTGCACTTAACCTTGCTATGGCTTGCATTTCCTACTTCAGATATGGAGTTTTCCATACAAATATGAACTGAATCTAGTGGAGAAGGGTTCTGCGGGAAGCTTCTCTTATTTCTTTCCCATCACAGAGACCAAACAACTATAGATAGAATACATTTCCATAAGGATGAGAAGAGTCAATTTGAATATAATTCTGGCCATGCTTGAAAGAGATCTCATAACATGTTGGGAAGGGGTGTATGATAGTTCAATTTTCCAATAACATATATCCAGCACTATTGTACAAAATGACACTTAAGAAAAAGGTGGTCCACATCTTCGAACTCGAGGTCACATAGAAGACATTTAAATGGTTGAGATATCTGGAGTTTGTTTAATTGATTGCTGGTGAGGGCTCTTTTCCTTAGTGCTATCCAAGCGAAGCAACCAGCCTTAGGTAGTGTTGCCTTGTTCCAACAGAAGGAGAATGCTCGATGTAGAACTTTGTTTGTTTGCTGCTGTTGAATAATTTTGTATCCCACTTTTATATTAAATGACCCATCTTTAGCTGGAGCCCACAATAATCTGTCCTCTTTATTTGAAAAAAATATGTCTTTGCTTTGAAAATTTTGTTTTATCCTGACACTGTCCAGAGATGGGATGGGCAGCTCATCCAGATCTTTCTAGGTTAATTTGTTGGAGATGAAGCATACTATAGAGACATAATCCACTAAGTATAGTCCCCAAAGTGCTTCAGTGTATTCTACCAAGTCTTCCTGTGGCCCTGATTGGTATAAGGGAGGTGCTCCATTCCATGAGTCTCTCCAAAATTTAACTCTATCCTCCGAATTCACCTCCCAAGTTATATATTTGGTAACAATATCTCTCGAAGCCATCATGAAGTCCCAAATGGTTGATCCTTTCGGGGGATCCCTAATGGTGAAAATTCTGGAAGGAAAAGTATTATCTAGGTATTTTTGCTGTATAATTTGACACCATTTTTTCTCTGGATTTAGGTACATTTGCCAAACAAGTTTACCTCCAAAGGCTTTGTTACGACTTGATAAGTCATGTATACCTGCCCCTCCCAGGATTTTCACCTGTGTCATGTCTTGCAAAGAAATAAGAGGAATTTTATTTTCTCCATTAATGTTTTCTATCCAGAGGAATTGATGGAGAAGCTTTGGGATGGTGTGAATCACTGAAGGAGGGGATTTTAGTACTGATAAATAATAATTTGGGATTGCAGCCAACACTATTTTGATAAGGAGTATTTTCCCTGCTAATGACAACCATTTCACTTTCCATGCCACAATTCTGGACTTGATTCTGTTAATAATAGGCAGCCAATGTGTGCTTTTGTTTATGCCCATGAAGAAAGGAATGCCAAGGTACATAGAGGGAAGGGATTTAATTGTAAACCCTAGCACATTTTCAATTTTGTTTGAGATAATCTGATTGGTGTTGAGGAAATACATTTTGGATTTGTGGGCATTGATTTTTTGACCTGAGGTCTCAGTTTACAAGTCCATGAATTTTTTAATTTGTCTAGCCTCTTTAATATTAGAGGCTCCATATAGCAAGGTTTCATCCACAAATAGTGAATGGGTAATAGATAAGACTGAATCCCCTATTTTTTAACCTACCCAAAGTCCAAGAGCATGTTTAACATGAATGAGTCTGCTAAAAGCTTCAACCATTAATATGAAAAGGGTCGGAGATAATGGATCTCCTTGTCTGATCCCTTGTGTGGAGGAAAAGAAGCCCGCCGGGATGCCATTAATTAATACTAAGAACCATGCCCCTGATATGCAAGCTTCAATCCATTTGCACCAGCTATTTGCAAATCCAAATTTTTTAAGAACTTTAATAAGGAAAGTCCAATTCACTTTGTTGTATGCTTTCATCATATCTAATTTAATGACATAGTTTGCTGACTTCCTTATGTTGATTAAATGCAAGGTCTCATGTGCAACCATTTCTTTTTCCATAGTCTCTCTACCTGGCACAAATCCTCCTTGGTCTTGGGAGACTAATTTGGGTAACAAGTATTGTAACCTCAAATAAATGGCCTTTGTCATGATTTTGTAGATTGTGTTACAAAGCGATATCAGTCTGAAATCTGAAGTATTCACCTTGTTAATGTGTATGAAAACATTAAAATGAACCATCTTAAAGGAGATCTTGACAATATTTAAGTTGAGCCTAAAGAGTAGGATATTTTATCTACTCTTATTCTAGCCCTTTATCATCTAAGATATGTTGATGAATATTTATTTCACCCTCCTTAAGACATCAAGTATTTGAAGGTGTAGAAATACTCTAGGATGTTGGACTTTCTATGTAATATGAAATATTCAGGTAACTCATATTATGTGGTATAATTCATTCTATAGATTTAGTAAATATGTAATCTAGTTTCTTGTTTAATTTGTATAATGTATTTTGAAATATTCTTACAACTCACATAAGTCATGGTTAATCAATATCTAGGTCACGCCATTATATTAAAAAAAATTATAATCTTGACTCTCAAGGATTTATCGTCTTAAGGATCAAACCCATAGGTTTTAAAGAGATCTAATAAAAAGTACCCATATCCATATCCTATACATTAGCCTATAATTATCCTCACCCCATTGATGTATCCTTCTCTATGCTTAGGATATGTTCTACACCTTGCATTCGTTTGATTAATGGTTCTAGAGGAGAGGTCAAGTACAATTTTGAGAGATAATATAGACCATACACACAATTTATAGATTTATCACTATTTGCTAGTTATTATAAGCCAACATAGAACATACATTTTATGTGACATATCACTATGTCAACTTGTATAATTCAAAGACATTCATTATGCTCTTAATGTACACTAGAAACGAATGCAAGGATCCTATAGAAAAATAATAATACAACATCAATACTAAAAGAAAATAAATCTATATTGAACATGTGTCATCAGATATAGGCATTTACATACATTTAAAAATGTTTTTGATAGAAAAAAGCAGCAAGAGGGTGCTAGCCCATGGAATAGGGGACTAGAAGCACATTAATAGCATGTCAATGGGACTAGTTGAAGCTTATAGAATATTAGACTGTTAACCCAGGAAATTAAAGTTCTGCCTCTATCAAAAACAAAAGTATGAGTTCTGCTTAAAAAGATAAAACCAAAGTAGCTATTATCAACAACAACATCAAAAATATTGTTACGGGGCCACGCAGGGCTTATCCACATCCTAATTCTAAACTTAACATTACCCCTCAAAACAGAGCAGGGGAACCGAGGGACCAACCCATCAAAAAAAAACCAAACCATGGACCGCAGAGCTAATTCTTCCCTCCTAGCTGTTTGGACAGCAGGGATCTCGCCCACTCCTCCTGGAGGAACAGAAATAGGTCTATGTTATCAGCATTTGCTTCCAGTTTGCCATTAGTCAGCTTCTCCTGCACATTGCAAAGGGTTAATGCCGAGGCATGCATCACTTTCAGAGGAAATTTTTTAGTCCTCCTATAGAGGTCCATTAGGTCCTGCATTCCCTTTTTGATCTCAACTATTTCCATGTTAATCTTCACAAACTTACTCTTAAGGGTGCCTGCGAAATTACTTTTCTCCTCCAAATCAGGTGAGAGGGGTTTATCCTGGCGGTCGCATTTGGGACTTTGGGGTGGGGTACGACTCATAGCTCTCTGAGGGTTGGTCAGGGGGTATTAGCAATCGGGCTCACATAGCCTTCCAAAGAAAACTTTCTAGAATCTGTGGAATGGGAGGCACTTTCAGTCGGGGAGAGCTCTCTGGAGGCCGTCTCTAGCATCTTGATTTTACATTGCTCTTTGGAAATTCTGTTAGACCGCCTACGGCCAAACCCGCTTAGGTCCACTTCAAGATTAACCAGGGTTTATTCAATATACATTCATTAATTATGTACAACAATGTGTTTGGAACAGGTTAATATATTCACCAATTGAATCTGTGAGCTCCTTAAATGTATCTCCAGAGAATATTTATTAATATTTTATGTCTATGTTGTAAAAAATTACTTTTACGCTACACATCAAATTACGTTCATGATAGTTGAGATCAAATTTGGAGAGCTCAAGATCAGTCATAGTTTTTTTGTGAAAATTTATGGTGTCACACAATTACCATCTACTAAAGTAATCAATTTTTTTTTTACTATAGGTAAAATGGGCTTTGAAGGTGAAGTATAAACTCTGATCTAAAAAATAAACAATACAACATAATAAAATGCCAAAACCTTAGATGAATCCACCAAGAAGGTAAAAACAACAAATTTTCAAATGCCAAGGGACTGACTAGAAGACCAGAGAAACTTCAAAAAGAATTAACCATAAAACACCAATAGGCCACACTAATTATGGAACTTTGAATTTGAGTCTAACCAAAGAGTTCTAACAAGAATCTCAATCCAAATCGGTCATTAGATAAGACTCTTGAAGGATCAGTTTCATTCACCGAAACTAAAATATTTTATCCTTGAGTGGGCTCCTCTCAAGACAACAATAGAATCCTCCACATACATACCCTTACCAAGAGTCAAAGAAAAATCATTAACCAAAGGATTCATTATGACTTTCTTGTACATTGTATGGGATCTCTTAGAATGTTTAAAGGAACTTGCACCAGAGAAGCCAAAAAAGTAACTTCAAAAACATGTTTTCCCAAAACATCAAATGGAATCCTTTAAGATATGGAATTACTTGTAAAAGATTTTAAACACTATAATAGCGAGAGGACACCAAAGAGGAATACTCAGAGTGAATAACATTCTCTCAAACACCCATCATGGAAGGAAAATTAATATTTTTGGTAGAAGATTTACCAATCTAAAAATGAACAATAACTTTGAAAATAAGTAAACATTTCATGCCTATTGTGTTCATTTCTATGGATAAAAAAGAACCAATAGTATTAGCAATGCCTCAAAAAATCTCTTCATGCAATAATTACAAGGGAAGCATTAGGAGCCTCATCCAACTAGGGACCCAATTGATATTCTTCTTGGATGTATCAAACCTAATCATCCATCTTTTGAAAACAAGGATAATTTTTTTCCAGAGAACCATGAACCACCAAGCATGATACCCTTTCTCTCCTGAATATATTTCAAGGATAAAAGGAAGATCCCATTAGGAAAAGGAACCCCCTATGAATTACAATCGATACTATATCTTATGAAATCCAAACAAAAATTAGAGATAATATTTTGATGAACTCTTAAGAAACTCCTAGCAAACTTTTTGTCCATATGAGCAACACTTTCATTAAAAAATGCATGTGGAATTCTAACTGTGATGTAGGAGTCCATTGGGGAAAGAAAAGTTAAGGATAAAAAATCCTCCCTTCCACCACATCTTGGATATGAATTGCACCAACCAAAGTTTCATAATAGAGAATCCTCTCACACAAAGGGAAAGAGAGAGGATCCTTCACAACAAAGAATCTATCTCATCCTTTAGAATAGGATAATCCATCACACACTCATCTACAAGAATCTCAAATGCTAGATTAAATATCCTCTTGAGAAAATAGCTGAGGTCACTTGACCTAGATCTAGAGGACATAGAATTAATCAGTGTCTACGAATCCTTCCTTTATACTTCATTAAAGTTTGAAGCTAACCGGTCCTAAACAACATTAGATTTAGCTTCCATCCACAATACATTGATATGTTCATCTTCTTCAATCTCCCTTTGGCTGCTCTACTTCTTAATTAGATCTTCCTTTTGATTATGTCAAACCTCTAATCTTTCATATGATATCCCACAAAATATGAAGGAGCATTTCCTCCTTTTCTTTGATTCAATGAAGTCCCCAATCACCTATATCGTCATCTTCTAGGTTGCTCCCAATGCCTTGATCACCATATAAAGTTTTTTTTTTTCTGTTTCCTATGAAGGAGAAGACTTGGAAGAGGAAACACCCACATCATCGCTATTGTAGTCCACTAAGAGTTTTTTCATCATTTCTCCTTTGTCCAAATAAATTAATCTTATAACAATGATGAATTGACTTAAAATGATAAGTGGACATTAATAATCCATCATCTTCTTATATGCAAAAATATGTATTCTTTATTAATTACCACCTCTATTTCAATTCTATTTTATATCCCAAATCTATATCTGGATTATTTATTTTATAATTATTATTTTTGAGTTTGTAAATGTGATGCTATGGGATGACACATGTAAAAATAAAATTGCAGTAAAATACTTTGATCGACCTTTGAAGTGATAATGCAACCGGATGTTAAACATTACTTCATTATTCTTCCTCTTTATTTGCACCACCATCCAAATCTCCTCAACATGACACTACTCGCCATAGGAAATTCATAAGGTTTTCCATGAACTCCAAGAGATACAAAGTTTTTAGTTCCTAGATTGTTTTACTCTCACCTCTTAATGTTTGTGCTCCATCACATCCTTGGTCATGTCATTATGAACATTAGAGGACTCATCTGACTTTTTCCATAGAAATTTTCCTTCGTATTGGAAAATCTTCAAGTGTCTCAGCTCCAAAAGAAGCCTTGGGGGAAGTTTTAGGGGTAACTTCTTTACCTGTATCATCTTTCTCCACATAGTAATGGTAGGTGGAGGCATTATTCAACCAAATAGACCAAAATTTCTTCTTACATTTAGAATATTGTGTGGAAAGATGATCATAATTAAAGAATCTATCATAATAGTAGGGAGATTGACATGAATCTGCTCAATAACACCAGCAACAACATGCTTGACCAATATAGGACTATCAAGTGGCTTTTCCATGAGGTGGAAGACGTCAAAAATAGGGTTAAGAGTACCAACAAGGCCAACAGGGATATTGATGCACAGGAACAGAGTAACCCGAGCACCCGGGTCAAGAAGATGGAGGATAACATGGCTATGGTTGATGCTACCCTAATGAAGATTGCAGAAAAAAGATACAACACCATGAAAGCTTCTAGGGAGCACACTAATACTTACATTGGCAAGCTGGAGGAAAAGCTCAAGGGGAAGGAAGCATCCAGAATGATTGTGGATTCAGACCAGGAGCCTGATCAAGGTCTAGGAAAGAGAACCCAAGCTAGAACCAAGAAGATCAAGGACAATGAGCTAGAGAAGGACATGCAGAAAATCAAGGAATCAGTGGCCAACATGGAGTTGATGGAGGCTGAGGCTGCCACTCTTCTGGTCGACCTTTCTTGAGGTTCCCTAGCCTTTTCTGCTGTCTATATTTAAATCTGCATTTTTAGATGCTTAGCTTGTTTTTTTCTTTGGCTTTTTGGCCTGTTCTTCCTTTTGTTCTGATATTCTTTAATCTGCTTACTGTGTTATCTTTAATTACTTTTTTCTGGGTTTTAGGAACCCTGTAAAACCCGTTTCACTTAATCAAAATCAAAAGTAAAACCGTTTAAAATATAAGGATTGAATGCAACACCTATTTGTAGTTTTTCGTAGGAAGGTCCATGGTGATGTCTATCTGGACCAAAAAACTGATCATATGTCATGTGCAGGTAATTTGAAAAACCCTCATCCACCCCTAGAAACTTCCCAAGAGGATTATTAATCAATTCCAAACATGATTCAAACAATAACTATAGATTGACATGCATTTATCTCACTTATATTGGGGGCTTATAAAAAGATCCATGTGCAAGATCTTAAGAAGAGTGCAAAGGTTTCATCATGAGAAGATATTCTCATAACTCCATTGGTAATTGGAGATGGCAATATTGTGATCGTTGATGCTACCAAAAACTACAATAAAATTTCTCTTAGCACCAGGGTAAATCTGAACCTCACTTTTCATTGTACACCACCCATTTTATTAAACTCACATGAAGTTCAGGGAGACTCGTCGAGAACTATCTGAACCTTGCAATAAAGCGATGCCTTGCAAAGAAATGTTTGTTTTTAGTCAACACTTTTTGAATATGTTTCCAAAATACCACCTCCGGAGAGATCCTAGAACATTTGAGAGGTTGTATACTAGTAAAGAGCCTTTGATCTTCCATGCAAGGGCCAAAACACCTACTCCAATTATCCCTTGGCACATCCATCCATCCATCTAACAACACAACAATGTACTCAGTGTCCACCACCCTATTTGAAACCCTCTTGATCATTGAGTCGTGTGGGCTCCCAATGCCACAATCCTTGTAGATTCTTCCCACCATCAACTCCTACTGCCTATGCAACACGCATCTTCACCCATGAGTTAGTCCAAACCTCAACTACAAAGGAAGATCTGGAAATTTGAACAAAGAGAAATCATCAATCTAGTACCAAAACATAATTTCAAAATATTAATCACACAAATACATATTAATATTATTCTTTATTCATAAAACATAGTTTTAAAATATTAATCACACAAATACATATTAATATTATTCTTTATTTTGAATATATGTTATTTTGTAAAACAAATTTATTTAAATATTGTTTAAAATTTAAAGCATGGCTACAGAGTGCTTTCTAGTCTGAATCAGCTCTATACAGTAACATTTTGATGGCCACCTTCAGTGGAATCAAGCCTGGGTTATCCACGTAGATTGTCAATTGCACTCAAGGTGTCTATCAGATGCGCAATAAAGATCCTCGCCTCCATTAATCATACATTTATATTGGATAAGAGGGTTAAGTTATTTTAACACTCAAGATTTCTACAGGTCCTCCATGCATCATATATTAATATTGGATAAGAGGCTCTCTTCTTTAGCTGTTTCAACATCAGACCCTTCATGAAAAGCTTTAGACATTCTACATGTAAGAGTCATAGTTATTGTTTGAGATTTAATATTTATTCTTGCATATTTTCTCTTGTGGCTATGAATTCCATCTTGGAAATTTAGTTCATTGGAAAAAGACAGAAGGCATGTTGCGTACACACACACACACACACACACA
>MU223433.1:999042-1020037 GCA_018584345.1 Thuja plicata | reverse complement strand
ACATACATATATACACATATACATATATATACATGCATATATACACATATATACATGCATATACACATATATATACACATATACATGCATATATACACATATACACACATATATACACATATACATGGATATCTACACATATATACACATATACATGCATATATACACATATTTACAAACAATATATATTAAAAAACATTAAAATACATATATACAAACAATATATATTATAAAACAATAAAATATTCCAATTAAAAATGTGAAAAACCTGATTAATAGACGTTCGATGAAACGGAAGCCCTGGCAGCCACTGTCCCTTTCAACCCAGCCAAAACAGTCGCAATGACTATTTCGGCGGGTTTATCCCGCTAAAATAAACCTAGTTACTTTCGATCGAAAGTAACTAGGTTACTTTCGATCGAAAGTAAGTCTATTTCGATCGAAAGTATTTAGCATTTTCAATCGAAACAAAGAAAAATATTTTAGTGGGTCACGCTTTTCGGGACGAATTCCTTCCTCTCGAAAAGTGTAACCCACTATTGTGGTATTACCCATATACTTTTTAATAGTGTAGACATCTTTAAAAATGAATGTCTCCATAGTTATTCATAATAATTTAAGGAAGTATTATGTAATTTATATGATTGCAAACTTTCATTTTATCACTGATATATTAAGCGTATTATTCTTCCTCTTTTTTTATTTTTATTCTATTGCCCAATAAAGTGAACACTGGTTTTTATTGGTTTAAGATAAAGCATTTTAATTTTAACAATATCTCTACTTAATTTATATTGACCTTGTTTTTGTTTTTAAAACAAAAGTGGGCTAGCCACTAAATATAGTAATTCTAATAACTGATTCAAAGGGTCAACTAGGAAAGAATCAGGCAGAAAACCCAGTATCATCACCAAATACAAAAGAGTTTACAAATTAGCTGACACTAGCCGATTACAATTAGGAGGAGAATAATCCTTTGAAGGACAAGTATCACAGATTTGACATATATTTACCCAGAATCCAAAGAGAGGATTTACAAATTGACTATAATTCGAATACATGATAAAATTTTGAAAATTTAACCACAGTCCATCAGTATTGATCTATTCTTCCATGGTATCAGATGTCTCTTGATGAAGAGCTGCATTTAAACCTAGTACTGACCCAACTTACAGGAGGAGCAATGGGGATTTGGGTAACCCATCCAGCACTATCATCCACATTCTAGTTTTGCATAGTACCCATCATAACCAATCCGGCATTTGGAAGAATACCTAGAACAGAGGGCAAATTCAGGTCTGGGACAAGGTATGTGATTACATTAGCTACTGGGTTTGGGGCTTGGTTAATCACCAAATTAATGAGGGTCCATAGGTGTACATTTTGGGGACTCAAGGATTTCGAGCAAGGTGAAGACTATATGTTTTACATTGGCTTCTGATTCCTTATCCAAAGTCGAAGACACAAGCTGCATAGTGTTCTTCATAGAATGAAAGCTCTATTTTTTCTAGGGTTTTCTTGATGCGATCAAATGCAACCATGCATTCATTCTTGGCAAGTAATTGATGGTGGTAAAATAAACCACCAACTAGAGTAGACCCAGATCACAAGTTGTATTTTTGGGTTGCTAACAAAATCCAATTATCAGAGATGAATTTTGGGTGGACTACCTTATTTGCTATCAGAAATAGTAATTCCATAGATTGGAGGAGATCCATTACATTTGAAATAAAAATTGATACAACTTGCAAGGGGAAGAGAACCTCTTTTGTTCATGGAGTGAGTATGTGTTCTCCAATTACCTGGAAAATGGCTCTGCAAATCATCAGCGTATTCAAGATGAACATGGCGTCAAGCTAGTAGTCGTCAATTCTCACTAGGATTTGATTTTCTGATGCATCTAGGAGGATAGATATTCTATGGTTTTGAGGAAGCATATCTTTTTGAAAAATCCCACATGAATCGCATTGTAGGAATTCTCTAGTGAGTGGCTCCATAACAAGTATTATTGGCAGATGTAGCCCTATTTTTAATAGTGGCTATCAATTACTTCTCTATTTTAGTATTTTTCCCTGTTACTATGAGAGTTATTGAGAAGGTATTAGGGCTTCCATATCATTATTAGCATAATGTGAATCGTTACCCCCACCTAGAAGTGGATCTCTCATAATTTTAAGTGATGAACTTCAAGTTCTCAGGATTTGGACTCACAGCTTTCAGCCATTGTAACTATTCCGCATGCACAGAGGACACATGTGAAACTATTTATCTCTATCAATATGGATTCCTTACATAAAAAAAAGTTAGATTTTGGATTAGCCATGTGATTTAATGATTTCCCATAATCCCTTACTTAATATCACACCTGTAACGAATTTAATCTGATTAAACTTTCTGAGAACCCATGTGCTATCATAAATGAAGTACTCTGCGCAAGATTTGAAGCTTTCATCATTGTTTTGCACCACCAAAAATATTGCTAATGTCATTAACCTTTAGATAACCCACCGAGAGTTAGGCTATGTATAAGATTTTCCTTAATCCTTTTTTGCATCTCTATCAATTAGAATGAGTCTTTGTAACTCAGGGTTATTACATATGAAAAATCAGGGATTTATGTCATCATGCTCAAGCCCATCACAACCCAAGTTAGAAAGGTAATATGCAACATTGTTCCCTTCTCTCAGAGTATGAGAGATGAATAGGTCTAAAAATTAATCCAATAGTATCCAAATTTGTTGGAGTATATACCTTAATTTCCAATTCTAGATCTCCCTTTTGATGCATGCATTGATGATTACCAAGGAGTCCCCTTCGACATGAATGTTTTCAAATCTACCTTTTTTTGCAAGAACGAGACCCTTGAATAAGGCTTGTGCTTCTTCCATGTTGTTAAATACTATAGGAAGTGGAGAGGTTTATATTTCCAATACAACTCCGTTATGATCTCTGATGCACACACCTATCCCTGATTGTCCTGGATCTCGCACTGTCAAAGTTTATTTTGATAGTTTTAGGCTGATAGGGAATCCAGTGGATAGAATCCCGACATTGTGTGTGCCTATTCTTGTCATGTTTTCCCTAGCCAACTGGCACATGGATTCCTTTCCATTCTTGAATGGCAGTGCTATCCCAACTTGTTAGTACTACATTGCACTTAACCTTGCTATGGCTTACATTTACTACTTCAGATATGGAATTTTCCATACAATTCTGAACTGAATATAGTGGAGAAGGGTTTTGATAGAAGATTCTCTTATTTCTTTCCCACCATAGAGACCAAACAACTATAGCTAGAATACATTTCCATAAGGATGAGAAGAGTGAATTTGAATATAATTCTGGCTATGCTTGAAAGAGATCCCATAACCTGTTGGGAAGGGGTGTATGATAGTTCAATTTTCCAAGAACATATATCTAGCACTATTGCAGAAAATGACACTTAAGAAAAAGGTGGTCCACATCTTCGAACTCAAGGTCAAATAGAAGACATTTAAATGGTTGAGATAGTTGGAGTTTGTTTAATCGATCGCTGGCGAGGGTTCATTTCCTTAGAGCTATCCAAGCAAAGAAACCAGCCTTAGGTAGTGTTTACTGGTTCCAATAAAAGGAGAATGTTTGATGTGGAACTTTGTTTGTTTGCTTC
Organism: Thuja plicata; assembly: GCA_018584345.1. Lineage (NCBI taxonomy): Eukaryota > Viridiplantae > Streptophyta > Pinopsida > Cupressales > Cupressaceae > Thuja > Thuja plicata. The sequence continues at coordinate 1,016,391 of MU223433.1, read as the reverse complement.
TATTGAGTAATTTTGTATCCCTCTTTTATTATAAATGCAACATCTTTAGCTAGATCCCACAATAATCTGTCCTCATTATTTGATAAAAATATGTCTTTGCTTTGAAAAATTTGTTTTAGTCTGACTTTGTCTAGAGATGGGATGGGAAGCTCATCTGGATCTTTCCAGTTACTTTTTTGGAGATCAGGCATACTACAGAGACATAATTCACTAAGTATAGTAACCAAAGTGCTTCAATGTATTCCACCAAGTCGTCCTATGGCCCTGATTGGTGTAAGGGAGGTGCTCCATTCCATGAATCTCTTCAAAATTTAACTCTATCCCCCACATTCACCTCCCAAGTTATATATTTGGTAACAATATCTCTCGAAGCCATCATGAAGTCCCAAATGGCTGATCCTTTTGGGGGATCCCTAATGTTGAAAAGTCTCGAAGGACAAGTATTATCTAGGTATTTCTGCTACATAATTTGACACCATTTTTTCTCTGGATTTAGGTACATTTTCCAAACAAGTTTACCCCCAAAGGCTTTGTTATGACTTTATAAGTCATGTATACCTGCCCCTCCCAGGTTTTTCACCTGTGTCATGTCTTGTAGAGAAACAAGAGGAATTTTCTTTTCTCCCTTAATGTTTGTTGTCCAAAGGAATTGACGGAGAAGCTTTTGGATGGTGTGGATCACTGAAGGAGAGACTTTTAGTATTGATATATAATAATTTAGGATTACAGCCAGCACTATTTTGATAAGGAGTATTTTCCTGGCTAATGACAACCATTTCACTTTCCATGCAACAATTCTAGACTTGATTCTGTCAATAATAGTCAGCTAGTGTGTGCTTTTTTTTATGCGGATGAAGAAAGGAATGCCAAGGTACATAGAGGGAAGGGAGTCAATTATAAACCCCAACATATTTGAAATTCCATTTGAGATAATCTAATTGGTGTTGACGAAGTATATTTTGGATTTGTGGGCATTGATTTTTTGACCTGAGGTCTTAGTATATAGGTCCATGACTTGTTTAATTTGTTTAGCCTCTTTAATATTAGAGGCTCCATATAGCAAGGTGTCATTCGCAAATAGTGAATGGGTAATAGATAAGGATGAATCCCCTATTTTTGAACCTACCCAAAGTCCAAGAGCTTGTTTAACATGAATGAGTATGCTAAAAGCTTCAGCCATTAATATGAAAGGGTCGAGGATAATGGATCTCCTTGTCTGATCCCTTGTGTGGAGGGAAAGAAGCCCACCAAGACCCCATTAATTAATACTAAGAACCATGTCCCGGTTATGCAAGCTTTGATCCATTTGCACCAGCTATTTGAAAATCCAAAATTTTTAAGAACTTTAATAAGGAAAGTCCAGTTCACTTTGTCATATGCTTTCATCATATCTAATTTAATGACAAAGTTTTCTGACTTGCTTGTGTTGATTGAATACAAGGTCTCATGTGCAATCATTGTTCCTTCCATAGTCTCTCTACCTGACACAAATCCTCCTTGATCTTGGGAGACTAATTTGGGTAACAAGTGTTGTAACCTCAAATAAATCACCTTTGTCATGATTTTGTAGATTGTGATACAAAGTGAGATTAGTCTAAAATCTGAAATATTCACCTTGTTAATGTGTATGAAAACATTAAAATGAACCATCTTAAAAGAGATCTTGACAAGATTTAAGTTGAGCCTAAAGAGTAGCATAGTTTATCTATTCTTATTATATCCCTTTATCATCTAAGATATGTTGATGATTATTTATTTCACCCTCCTTAAGAAATCATGTATTTGATGGTGTAGAAATCCTCTAGGATTTTTGAATTTCTATGTAATATCAAATATTCAGGGGACTCATATTATGTGGTATGATTCATTCTACAGACTTAGTAAATATGTAATCTAGTTTCTAGTTTACTTTGTATAATGGATTTTGGAATATTCTTCCAACTCACATAAGTCATGGCTAATCAATATTTAGGTCACGCCATTATATTAAAAAAAGTTATAATCTCGACTCTCAAGGATTTATCATATGAAGGATCAACCCTATAGGTTTTAAAGAGATTTAACAAAAAGTAGCCATATCCATATCCTATACATTAGCTTGTAATTATACTCTCCTCATCGATGTATCCTTCTCTATGCTTAAGATATGTTCTACACCTTGCATTCGTTTGATTAATGGTTCTAGAGGAGAGGTCGACTAAAATTTTGAGAGATAATATAGACCATACGCACAATTTATAGATTTATCACTATTCGCTAGTTATTATAAGCCAACATAGAACATACATTTTATGTGACATATAACTATGTCAAATTGTATAATTTAAAGACGTTCATTATGTTCTTAATGTGCACTAGAAATGAGTGCAAGTATCATATAGAAAAATAATAATACCCAATCAATTCTAAAAGAAAATAAATGTATATTAAATATGTGTCATCAGATATAGGAATTTACATACATTTACAAATGCTGTATTCAATATACATTCATTAATTATGTACAACAATGGCTTTGGAACAGGTTAATATATTCACCAATTGAATCTGTGACTTCCTTAAATGTATCTCTAGAGAATATTTATTAATATTTTATGTCTATGTTGTATAAAATTACTTTTATGCTACACGTCAAATTACGTTCATGATAGTGGAGATCAAATTTGGAGAGCTCAAGATCAATCATAGTTTTTGGTGAAAATTTATGGTGTCACACAATTACCATCTACTAAAGTAATCAATAGTTTTTTACTATAGGTAAAATGGACTTTGAAGGTCAAGTATAAACTGTGATCTAAAAAATAAACAATACAACATAATAAAAAGAAAAAAACTTATATGAATCAACCAAGAAGGTAACAACAACAAATTCTGAAATGCCAAGGAACTGACTACAAGACTTGAGAAGCTTCAAAAATATTTAACCATAAAACACCGACAGGCCACACTAATTATGGAAGTTTGAATTTGAGTCTGACCAAAGAGTTCTAACAAGAATCTCAATCCAAATCGGTCATTAGATAAGATTCTTGAATGATCAGTTTTATTCACCAAATCTACAATATTTTATCCTTGAGCGGGCTCCTCTCAAGACAACAATAGAATCCTCCACATACATACCCTTACCAAGAGTCAAAGAAAAATCATTAACCAAAGGATTCATTATGAATTTCTTGTATATTGTATGGGAGCTCTTAGAATGTTTCAAGGAACTTGCACCAGAGAAGCGAAAAAAGTAACTTCAAAAACATGTTTTCCCAAAACATCAAATGTAATCCTTCAAGATGTCGAATTATTGGTAAAAAATTTTAAACACTATAATAGTGAGAGAACACCAAAGAGGAATACTCAGAGTGAATAACATTCTCTCAAACACCCATCATGGAAGGAAACTTAATATTTTTGGTAGAAGATTTACCAATCTAGAAATGAACAATAACTTTGAAAATAGTTAAACATTTCAAGCCTATCATGTTCATTTCTATGGATAAAAAAGAACCAATAGTATTAGCAATGCCTCAAAAAAATTCTTCATGCAAAAATTAAAAGGGAAGCATTAGGAGCCTCATCCAACTAGGGACCCAATTGATATTCTTCTTGGATGTATCAAACCTAATCATCCATCTTTTTAAAAAGAGGATAATTTTTTTTTGGGAGAACCATGAACCACCAAGCATGATACCCTTTCTCTCCTGAATATATTTTAATGATAAAAGGAAGATCCCATTAGGAAAAGGAACCCCGTATGAATTACAATCGATACTATATCTTATGAAACCCAAAAAACAATTAGAGATAATATTTCGATGAACTCTTAAGAAACTCCTTGCAAGGTTGTTGTCCATATGAGCAACACTTTCATTAAAAAATACATGTGGAATTCTAACTGTGAGGTAGGAGTCCATTGGGGAAAGAAAAGTTAAGGTTACAAAATCCTCCCTTCCACCACATCTTGGATATGAATTGCACCAACCAAAGTCCCATAAGAGAGAATCCTCTCACACAAAAGGGAAGAGAGAGGCTCCTTCACAACAAAGAATCTATCTCATCCATTAGAATAGGATAATCCATCACACGCTCATCTACAAGGATCTCAGATGCTAGATGAAATATCCTCTTGAGAAAATAGCTGAGGTCACTTGACCTAGATCTAGAGGACATAGACTTAATCAGTGTCTGTAAATCCTTCCTTTATACTTCATTAAATTTTGAAGCTAACCGGTCCTAAACAACATTAGATTTAGCCTCCATCCACAATACATTGATATGTTCATCTTCTTCAATCTCCCTTTGGCGGCTCTACTTAATTAGATCTTCCTTTTGATAATGTCAAACCTCTAATCTTTCATATGATATCTCACAAAATATCAAGGATCATTTCCTCCTCTTCTTTGATTCAATCAAGTCCCTAATCATCTATATCATCATCTTCTGGGTTGCTCCCATTGCCTTGATGACAATAAAAAGTATTTTTTTTCTATTTCCTATGAAGGAGAAGACTTGGAAGAGGAAACACCCACATCATTGCTATTGTAGTCCACTAAGAGTTTTTCATCATTGCTCCTTTGTCCAAATAAATTAATCTTATAGCAATGATGAATTGACTTAAAATGATAAGTGGACATTAACAATCCATCATCTTCTTATATGCAAAAATATGTATTCTTTATTAATTGCCACCTCTATTTCAATTCTATTTTATATCCCAAATCTATATATGGATTATTTATTTTATAATTATTATTTTTGAGTTTGTAAATGTTATGCTACGGGGTCACACCTGTGAAAATAAAATTGGAGTGAAATACTTGGCCCACACTAGGGGAGGTTACAAGCCAGAGGCTTCCTTCCCTCCCTAATCAAAATGGAAAACCCCATGAATAGGACAATGAAAGCAAATGAAATTGAAATTTTTATCCATCTTTGAAGTGAGAATGCAACTGGATGTTAAACATTACTTCATTCTTCTTCCTCTTTATTTGCACCACCATCCAAATCTCTTCAACATGACACTACTCGCCATAGGAAATTCATAAGGTTTTCCATGAACTCCAAGAAACACAATTTTTTAGTTCCTAGATTGTTTTACTCTCACCTCTTAATATTTGTGCTCCATCACATCGTTGGTCATGTCATTACGAACATTAGAGGAGTCATCTGACTTTTTCCATAGAGATTTTCCTTGGAATTGGAAAATCTTCAAGTGTCTTAGCTCTAGACGAAGCCTTGGGGGAATTTGTAGGGGTAACTTCTTTACATGTATCATCTTTCTCCACATAGTAATGGTGGGTGGAGGCATTATTCCACCAAATAGACCAGAACTTCTTCTTACATTTAGAATATTGTGTGGAAAGATGATCATAATTAAAGAATCCATCATAATACTAGGGAGTTTGACATGAATCTACTCAATAACACTAGAAACAACATTCTTGACCAATATAGGACTATCAAGTGGCTTTTCCATGAGGTGGAAGACCTAAAAAATAGGGTTAAGGGTACCAACAAGGAAAACAAGGATATTGACACAAAGAAACAGAGTAACCTGAGTACCTGGGTCAAGAAGATGGAGGATAGCATGACTAGGGTTGATGCTACCCTAAAGAAGATTGTAGAACAAAGCTACAACACCATAAAACCATCCAAGGAGCACACTAATACTTACATTGGCAAGCTGGAGGAAAATCTCGAGTGGAAGGAAGCATCCAGAATGGTTGTGGATTCAGAACAGGAGCCTGATCAAGGTTTGGGCAAGAGAATCTGAGCTAGAACCAAGAAGACCAAGGACAAGGAGCTGGAGAAGGACATCCAGAAAATCAAGGACTCGGCGGCCAACATGGAGTTGATGGAGACTGAGGGTGCCACTCTTTTGGTGGACCTTTGTTGAGGTTCCCTGGCTTTTTCTGTTGTCTCTGTTTAAATCTGCATTTTTAGATGCTTAGCTTGTTTTTTGCTCTGGCTTTTTGGCCTGTTTTACCTTTTGTTCCAATATTCTTTAATCTTCTTACTGTGTTATCTTTAATTACTTTGTTCTGGGTTTCAGGAACCCTATCAAACCTATTTTACTTAATCAAAAACAAAAGCAAAACCATTTAAAATATAAGGATTGAATGCAACACCTATTTGTAGTTTTTCGTAGGAAGGTCCATGGTGATGTCTATCTGCACCAAAAAAATGATCATATGTCATGTACAGGTAATTTGAAAAACTCTCATCCACCCCAAGAAACTTCCCAAGAGCATTATTAATCACTTCAAAACATGATTCAAACAATAACTATAGATTGGCATGCATGAGTCTCACTTATATTGGGGGCTTATAAAAATATCCATGTGCAAGATCCTAAGAAAAGTGCAATGGTTTAATCATGAGCAGATATTCTCATAACTCCATTTGTAATTGAAGATGGCAATATTGTGATCATTGATGCTACCAAAAACTAAAATAAAATTTCTCTTAGCACCAGGGTAAATCTGAACCTCACTTTTTAGCGTACACCACCCATTTCATTAAACCCACATGAAGTTCAGGGAGACTCGTCGAGAACTATCTAAACTTTGCAATAAAGTGATGCCTTGCAAAGAAATGTTTGTTTTTAGTCAACACTTTTTCAATATGATTCCAAAATACCACCTCCGGAGAGATCCTAGAACATTTGAGAGGTTGTATACTAGTAAAGAGCCTTTGATCTTCCATGCAAGGCCAAAACACCTACTCCAAATTTCCCTTGGCACATCCATCCATCCATCTAACAACACAACAATGTACTCAGTGTCCACCACCGTATTTGAAACCCTCTTGATCACTGAGTCCTGTGGGCTCCCAATGCCACAATCCTTGTAGATTCTTCCCACCACCAACTCCTACTTCCTATGCAACACACATCTTCACCCGTGAGTTAGTCCAAATCCCAACTACAAAGGAAGATCTGGAAATTTGAACAAAGAGGAATCCTCAATCTTGTACCAAAAATATCTTGTATAGAGTTTGAATAGAAGACATTTTGATACAAATATTTGAATCACAGTTGAAATTAAATTAATTATTGAATCTCCATATTAATATGATATTTATTAAATAACAAATTCATCATAAAATTCACAACATTTATTAAATTTATAATTTTTATTTGCAAAATTTATTCATAAAACATAGTTTTAAAATATTAATCACACAAATACATATTAATATTATTCTTTATTTTGAATATATGTTATGTTGTAAAACAATTTTATTTAAATATTGTTTAAAATTTAGAGCATGGTTGCAGAGTGCTTTCTAGTCTGAATCAACTATGTACAGTAACATTTTGATGGCCACCTTCAGTGGATTCAAGCCTGGGTTATCCACATAGATTGTCTATTGCAGTCAAGGTGTCTATCAGATGCGCAATAAAGATCCTCACCTCCGTTAATCATAAATTTATATTGGATAAGAGGGTTAACTTATTTTAACACTCAAGATTTCTACAGGTCTTCCATGTAATCATATATTAATATTAGATAAGAGGTCCTCTTCTTTAGTTGTTTCAACATCAGACTCTTCATGAAAAGCTTTAGATATTCTACATGTAAGAGTCACAGTTACTGTTTGGGATTTAACATTTATTCTTGCATCTTTTCTCTTGTGGCTATGAGTTCCATCTTGGAAATTTAGTTCATTGGAAAAAGACTGTAATTTTGTAAAACTTATTGTCTTGCAGTATTTTTCTAGCAGCAACCCAATATTATTCTACTGGTTGTATTTTAGTTTGACAATATAACTTTTGCTTTTTCATTTTATTTGAATAAATCGCCAGGATTCATCTCTTTTTATTATAAAAAAAATTTATTTAGACAAGTATACTACATTAATAGAATTTTTATGATTTTATTAAACATCATTCTGAAAATATATTTTTATTAAAAATTATTTAAATTTTGAAAACAATATTTTCAATTAGTATGCATAATGATGATCAATTATTAGACAACGACGATCATTTATAAGACAAAGTAATGTGAATTTATTTTTATATTTTTATATCGAATAAAATAAGATAGAGATAGCTAAATCAGACCTTAAAACACACAGTCTACTTTATAGAGGGTTGAAAGCCAGAAGTAACATTGATTCAATGCTTGAACAATCTATGACATTGACCAATGTCATCGTTGTCTGGAAACTGAGCCTATATTTTATTTGTCTAAAATATAAATAGTTGAAGGAAAGAACGAACTACTAAGCATACATTTATAGAGCATGTTTTTGATTCAGCAAGAAATTTGTTCACTCAACCTTCCCATTGCTTCTAAGTGAGGCTCCTTTTCATCGTATTTCTACTCAGAGTAGATCTTCATGTAGTCACCAAATGGGTACCTTGGATAAGTAGACAAGTCATGAGAAACATTGCCATTGGGCTGAGCAAGGAGCTAAGGTACAGGGCTCACAACTGCATTGTACGATGGATTATAGAAGGATGCCATTGATAGATTTCCATCCTTTGTTGGCAGAGTTTTATGCCATGCACTCTTATACTTCCCATTGCTCACTGCTTCTTGTTAAATTAATAGAAAAATTGGGAACACAACAAAGACACAAGTTTTAATGTGGTTCACCAATTTGGCTACGTCCACCAAAGAGTAGAGAAAATATATTATTTAGTCATCATAGCTTGGTTACATAAGGATTTCTCCTCAGATTTATACAAGAGTCTTCAAGAGAAGAAAAAGAGTCAAAGAAGAGAATATGAAATGAAAAGTCATGGAAGAAGAAATGAACAGTTGGAGTTCATATCCAACAATCTCCCACTTGAAGTTCAACTCATGATGCAACCTCACATCAGGACAATCTCCCACTTAAACTTTGCTTTCCTTTACCAAATCTCATGGTAATAAATTGCCAATAGACAACAACCATAGCTGGAATAGTAACCACAGCTAGTTGTTAATCACATCCAACTAACCATACAACATTAATAGATTTGTGCACACATAACTAGCCCATACAACAAATCACCATGTAAAATATACCATCTTCCAACAAAACACACCAAAAAACCATTGATGTGCAAAAACCTAGAAGACCATTATAGAGCAATCTTCATTATGCCTAAGCAATGTCAACCAAAAGTTGACTCAAATATACCAATCTGGACATAAAAGGTGTGGTAATAACTTGAGATGGTCTACAAACTGCAACCAACATGTTGCAAAAACTTACATGACATCTTCCAAGTCCTCATGAAAAGATCTCATATTGAAGTTAAAAAATAGTGAAGTACAACAACAATAGATGATCTCGAAAAACTCTTGAAAGGGACACCCATGCAAACCAGAACTCATCCTTCTACCAATAATAGCAAGTGCTCAACTGTGCCAAGTATGATCTCCTTTACCTCCCCAAATAAAAGCATTTACAACACCCAACCACCATGGATGAAAGCTCTTGCTAACAAGAATATCAAACTCAAAAACATTCCAAAACTAGGAACAATATCAACCATCTCCTAAACCCAAATACACAAAGAGATAAATATGCTGAGTAGACCAAGTGCGGGGAGTAAGAATGATCCTCCAGGATAAACCAAGTCATAGTGACTCTTATCTAAGAACAATCTCCTCTAGGTCCATAATGAACTCACGTCCATCCATAGGTGTAGGCTCCTCGATCTTCTTGTTGAAACCTCCAAAGAGAAACCGTCTCAACAAATGTTCTCTAAACCCAAGAGAACTGTAGCCTCACTCAAGCCTCTTAGTTGTCAAGAGAACCTCTGTGGCCAATCCACCAATGTACTCAATACCAAGAGCACTAACCATGACCAATTGTCAAAACTCCCACTGCACGTCTGCATTCCCTGGGAACACAACATGACAACTTGATCTCCTCAAATTTTAAAAAAAAAACTCATGCTCCAAAGAGAAAAGCCTGTTAAGAGAACATGTATCATGTCAGTGCTCTAATCTGGGATCAAGACCCAACCATAGCACAAAAAAAAAACATCTTCATATCACATGAAGGTAAACATCTCATGACAGAAATCAAAGTTGCAATTACTCCATAATCTGCATAAGTAGCACCAATTTCAGCATCTAATTTCCTCCAGTCCTGTCCTTTCTCAGCCAATAATCCCTCCCTCGGCCTTGCTGCACTAAAAGGGTTCACCTTAGCCTTAGCCTGAGCCTTAGAATGGGGCGATTCAAACCCTCTTCCATCCATGGAAATTTGCTTCCATAGTACATGGATGCATTCAGAACATCCAAACTTTTCTTTCGTGCACCCAGTTATCCACTTCATCTGCCCTTCTGGCAGCATAAATTCGCAAAGACAAAGCATTAGATAGCTTCTTTGGTGTGACCCAATCGTCAAAGCCATCATTCCCATGACGCCACATAATCAGGCATCAACAGGGACGATGGGTTCAATTTCTTAGAAACAACCCAATTGTCCACCTCTTCGGTCTGAGACAGAATGTCCACCTTGTAATTACTCATGGATTGCTTACATTAATCATAATTCTCGTGTTTGAAACCCACTGTTGTCCACCACCAGTACTATTTCTATTCTGAAGCCCCACCTCCCTGCTTCACCCATAGTCCCTAAACCCTACGCGAAGCCTCCGCAGCACTCCTCTTGCAGGGCCACATGGGTAGCATCAACCGCTCATCCGTAGTCAGTACAGAACCAATTCCGCCACTGGAGCAGCTTCTTCCATCGGGGCCAACATAAACCCTCACATCAAATTCAGAAGATGAAAGTGTTTTCCCCTTCTTCTGTTTCGTCGTCTTCATCGCTGCCTCACCCAAGCTAGGAAAAGTTTTCGCGTCATCTACCATGCGTATGGAGGGAATGGAATAACGAGTCTTAGAAGTATCACATATAAAGTTGCAAAGGCGTGGGGGACCTTGAAGGTGTGGAGAAATTTGATATATTTAGCGTGACTTTAGATAAGGAAGGTAAATTTCATGTTTTAACTTCTCGTTCCCATGTTTAAACCGACCCTTATCAAGGCTCCAGAGAAACCTTCTCGAACCTGCGAAAACTGCTTCCAGGCGCAGATGTCCATCAACTTCTTGAGACGAATAACAATCGCCTCTTTAGCAAGAATGTATCCAAAATCGAGCACATTAACAATGGCTGAAAGATTTTTCAACTTTTCCTCCCAAGGATGACAATCATTTTTCATGTGGGCATTTACTTCTTTGCGCAATTTCTGCAAATTTTCTTCCAAAAGTTTGACACTTCGAAAGGTCTCACCGGCGATTGCAATCCCATGTCGTTCACATCCCTATTTATTCCATGCCTCTTCAGATTCCTGATCATTTCCTCCCAAAGCCCCTGCAAACCAAAAATTTAAATAACCACACCATGGCCACGCTGCATTTCATATGCTCCACCTGGGTTTTCAAAACTTCATGAGCTGTTGAAAACATATTTTTCTCCATGGTCAAAATTTGCTTCGTATGCGCCTCGACAATTCCATACGGACCAGCCACTATGATTCCCTGGTGATGCACATAGTGTTACAGCCAGTTTGATATGGCTGCCAGAAATATTGATGAGCCATGGAGGTTCTGAAGGTGTTGCGACCTGTGACCTCCTTGGCCCTCACCATCGGCATGATTTCTCAATTTCGTATGACCATCAAGACTGTTATAAACTTTCATATTATAACTTGGCCTACTTCTCTCTGGATACCATCTTAATGGCTCTGATACCAATTATTAAATCAATAGACAAATTGGGAACACAAGAAAGACACAAGTTTTAACGTGGTTTGCCAATTTGGCTACGTCTACCAGAGAGCAGAGAAAATATATTATTCAGTCATCACGGCTTGGTTACATAAGGATTTCTCCTCAGATTTATACAAGAGTCTTCAAGAGAAGACCAAGAGTCAAAGAAGAGAATATGAAATGAAAAGTCATGGAAGAAGAAATGAACAGTTGGATTTCACATCCAACACTTCTAATTGATCACCAATGTTCACAACTATTGAGTATCGCATAGGTTGCACATCAATCCAGTTACCATTGGTAAGTACTTGAAGGCGAGGAACCTCATCATCTTGGTACAAAAGAATGAGACCACCTGCATCTGTATGAGCACGGATCCCCTTTGTCAAATTTGGTCTAGGGCACGGAGGATAATGGCTCACCTTGGTGCCGAAGAATGGCTTCTCCATCTCCCCCCTGCAAATACTATTTTTAGATATTATTTCTCTAGCCCCAAGCTTTCACTTATTATTTCCAACAGTTTCTCTGTCAGATTGAATATTTGGCTATGGAACTCCTCAATTATATCCCTGTACAAAATGCAAATGTTAATGCGCTAGATGTTTTACATTGATTTAAAATCTTGATCGATGTGCAGCGTTATCGATTAGTTTTGATTGAATATTGTATGTACTTGAAATCTTTGGGTTCTAGAGGCCAAGAATTTGTGTCTTTCATCTCGTGCACTTGAAAAACTTCTTCCCAATCTAAATTCTCAATCTTGTCAACATTAATTCTCTTTGCTTCAACTGCAATGGCTTTGTTCAGTGCCCTTACTGATGAAGAATCCTTGAAGTTGTCTTCTCTTTTAAGCTTATATTGCTGTGAACATACCTCCTTCACACGGTCCAGAAGACCATGGTCAAAGCCATGGTTTGTAATCTGAAAAATAAAAAAGAAAGGCTTTATTTCAATTTCATCAATATTATTGAAGCATTTATGAGTCATTGCAATGAGTAATTTATAAGAGATAATGTAGTTTCACAGTCAAGATTGTAAATATTAAATGAACAGAGAAACGGAATGAAAATACAATACAAAGAAGACAAAGTACAAGAGACACAATTTTATCATGGTTCGGCAAATTGCCTACATCCACACTTGAAGCAGAGAATCCTTATATTAATCTAATCAATAATATGATACAACAATACAATCAATAATCCATACATGACTGCCTACAGTAATTTATATAGACCTCTTCGAATATGAAGAGACGGGGGAAACGAACGGTCATGTGACTGTTGGGCTTGACATCCCAACAATCTCCCCCGTGAAGTCCAACCGGCATAGCCATGCATTGTTGCATCCCCTGCTTCCTATTCTGAAACTCAGAGAACAACGTGACCTTGAGAAGATCTCAATTTCGCCAAGCTTTGCTCCAGCACACTCCGAATGAGTCTCCTCCACATAATATCAGAATAAAAAATATCTTCTCTTATAAAGAATCCAGGCACAAATTTTCCCATCATTCCATAATAAAAAAACATTACTTTGCAGGCCCAATTGACTGGCATTTGAGGCCTCTACGTGGGTATTATGTTTTGTATTTGCCCCACACTGAATATAGTCTTTGTTTCCAATGTAGCTGCTAGCATTGAAAGAGTTAGAATCTATTTGCAAGCATTGTTCGTATGCTTTGTCCCTTTCATAGTCATTCCAGACCATAGTCAAATTGTCTGTAATCAGCTTGAAAGGCCCATTTTTATAAAACACAGCTAGTTTGCTGCTACACCTAGGACGTCCAGTCATCCACTCAAAATCAGTATCAAAACTAAGCACCAATGCATCATTGGCAATAAGTTGAACCAACTGGGCGACTGAAATCATGTTTACAGGAAGGAAGATAATTGCAGTGATCCCAATGGCAGCACAGTAGGCTGACAGGACAGCTGACGTGTCCCCAGTGGAAGCACATCCCACACCCACAAGAGCCGTGTTCATCTTCCTAAGCGTAGTGACCTGGCTAACAAGAACTGTCATCCGCAAATCCTTAAAACTCCTTGTATGACTAAATCCGCAGTGTTTCACCCATAGATCATTCATACCCAATATCTCTTTCCCATACCTCTCTGCCCAAAACAAATTAGAGTTCCCCTCAAATGCACTAACAATGTGATCACTATCAATCTCAGGCAAGACCGACTCTTTCTTACTCCACACACCAGACCCGTAAGGCCAAGTGGTCTTTCCTACTCTAGAACCAAAGAGGATTTTCCAATATTTGTTCGGTGCAACAAGCACAACATTTGCACCTCCCCTTGCATCAAGCACAACATCTGCAGCTCGAAGATCCGCTATAATTTGATGAAAACTCCTTTCATCTTGTAGTTCATCATCCAAATCTACAGACTCATATCGCTCCTGTGCTTCCAAATGTTGGTAGTCCTGCTGCATGAAATTGTGTGTGTAAAGGTCCTCTCCCTCTTCGTCCTCTTCATCACCTGCGTCAATATCATCAACAAAAAAAATCATTCCCAGCCTTATCGCTGTCGGTGGGCCCATACCAGATGGACGAGTTGTCCTGCACCTCCACTTGCCTGTGCACCACCATATTGGGCGCCATACACACATCTGCTATGTTGGCCTCCAACGGCCAAAGTGGGATTGTCTTCCTTTGCCCCCCGTAGTCATATTTTACCTGCCACTCTCCTACTACTCCTACGTTCATTGCGGAATTGTTATTTTGTCTGTCAGAAAGAAAAATGTTCGAAGAGTGTTCATCCAACACCATGTTATTAAAACTGTGCCGCTCCATCTTTATTCTAGGCAAATCGATGTTGGCATTCAGTGATCCCATCGACCTCCCTGTACCCGCCGCTTCCGCTTCCTCTGCCAAAAGCCTCTGGTTTTTGTCCATTGCCGGCCCCATCGCTCCCGATAGCCTTGGCGGCTCAGAAGACCTATAGACTAACTCTTCCGGTGAATCAACGACCTCTTCCTTAACCTTCTCAGTGGATTCAACAATAGTCCTGCTCAATTTTCTTAGCGATATGCCGACGGTCCAGTATTTCTGATAATTCTTGCAGAAATGGCAAGGCTGGTTCACATTATAGTTGTAGTAAAGAAATGTGTTGTCCATGCAATCGCAACATGGGCATGGCAGGAGCTTATCGGGCTCATTCACCACCGCCTTCTCCAATTTTCTACTCTTGAGCTCCTCTTATCCCACTGTGTCCTTGATCTTTTCGAAGGATGAATATTGCAGAACAATTGGGTCTTGTTTGGTCTGTTCATTGGACGAGGGTTGCAGGACAATTGGGTCCTCGGGCTTCTTCTCGTCCATGAAATCTAGGATGGTCTTCCTAAACAACTTAAACCTAGGATCGAATCCCACAGGCTCTTTACTGGAAGAGTCCTCATCGACGCCAGAAGAGCCCTTGTTGTCTGACGCCATGGCTCCTCTCTTACCTCCTCCAAGGAAGCTCCCTTCTATCACAGCATTACTCGACACTGTGGTTCGTTCAACCTTCTCGGGTACAAACTCAAAAACATCGAGGGCCTCCTGAACCTCTTCTTGGCTAAAACACAAGCCTCTTCTCTCGGCTGCTTCTTTATCTTCTTCTTTTACAACGAGCTTCTCGTCTGCCCTTTCATCTTTTTCTGCAATGAACTTCTTGTCTACCCTTTCATCTTCTTCTGCAATGAAGTCTCTTATAGACTGTCGTTCGCCAAGAACAAGTGCTTCTTCATTATCGAGCTGCAACATCCTATGAATTTTGGAAGCAAAGGCATTCAGATTATCAATACTGAACCCAGAAGTAAAGAAATCCATTTGATAGTAGACCATCACCAGGTCCTTAACAGACTTTCCAGACTTGTCTGTCTTTGCCCTCTTCTGCAATTCTTTCATTGCGTTTTTCTTACGTTGCACACCACCCGTGCGCTAAAGAATTGCATAAAGCTCAGATCTAAGAGCTCTAAAATCTTCTTTTAGTTCAGCTTCAGGGTTATCTTCCCAGCCATCCCACCAATGCACATGGCGAATTCTTTTAGCTTTTGCAGGTCCAACATCATTCTTTACGAAGCCTAAATTTCCAAGAAATTCATCGATGACAAAATCGACTTCATCTTCTTCCATCTCTGCTCTAGCCTCACCTAGGCTCTGATACCAATTATAAATATTAATTGAACAGAGAAACGGAATGAAAACACAATACAAAGAAGACAAAGTACAAGAGACACGATTTTATCGTGGTTCTGCAAATTGCCTACGTCCACACTTTAAGCAGAATCCTTATATTAATCTAATCAACAATACGATACAACGATACAATCAATAATCCATACATGACTGCCTACTGTAATTTATATAGAGCTCTTCGAATATGAAGAAACGAGAGAAACGAATGGTCATGTGACCGTTGGACTTCACATCCCAACAAAGATGATTGGATTGGGGGAAAACTCTGCGATTGGAAACTTGTTTTATCTATATAATCAAAACAAGTTGACCGATTAATTCTATTTCTACCTTAATCCAATAAAAAGCAGCCATATATATACCTGAAATAATCCAGGGGACTCGCAAGCCTGTGCGATTTGACCCAGAATGGCCTTCCTCTCTCCTCCATCAATGTTCTTTACATCAATCACTGGAACACCCATTTGTCAATTCCTCGAAAGCCAAAGCACAATTAAATGATAAACAGACTTGGACAACTGGGAAGATAGATGAAAACTTGCTAATGTTTGTAACCCTTAGACCCTATTTATATGTCAAAAAGAATTCAAAGTGATTCAATTCAAGTGTTATCAAACTGATTATTTTCACGTGTGAGAATACTTTCCTAGCTTATTCCACGACGCCTCTTTGAAATGAATACTGTTCTAGTCGCATAGATTAATTTTCTAAAACTAAATCTAATTGTTGTTTGATTAGGATTCTCAATTTCTTTTTGCCCCGTAATCAAATTGAATTTGTATGTTGACGTGCTTGAATTGAAGATCTATTTTCTTTCCGTCTGAGAGGGACATCATACGTCTGTGACATCAAAATTACTTTCGTTTTTCACGTGCCCATTTATTTCCATCGTCTCAGAATTTTGTTTCGCCTCGTATGTGGAGGGAACTTTCATTTGAAATTTTACGGAAACAAGCTCAAAGTTGCTAACAAAGTGGCGGCATGGATCATGTTCCTACTACTACACTTACGGCTACATTTTGTTGATGCTTGTAATAGCATATTATGGAATATATTGTAGCTTAGTTGTAAAGGGCTATCAACTCCTCCAAAGAACTTGTCTTGAGGCAAGTGGCTTGCAATAATATAGTTATGTAATTTTCCCATATATTTCATTTGTAGGATAGAATGTACATTTTAAAATGAATTTTTGCAACCGTACTAGCTCACTTCCGGCATTTCTGTCGTTGTATCAATGCTATAAAGTTATGTGTTTGCAATACCCATTTACTTCATAACGTATTCCCCTCCTTCCTCTTATCACTTTATTTTCTAATGTATTCTCTTATTAGGGCCCGTTTGGACGCAGGCATACGGAATGCCGGATATAGTCAATTCTAGAATATGCTGCAATTCTAGAATATCATATCCTCAAAATGATATCCGGAATATGTGTTCGACCCGTTTGGACGC
>MU223433.1:977822-989033 GCA_018584345.1 Thuja plicata | reverse complement strand
AGTTTGTTAACAAAACTATGTTACGAGTTAAAAATTACCTTCAGGCGTGGGGCGACGAATATTACGTAGATGCAGAGAACTTGGGGCCCGTTTGGACGCAGCTGCAGAGAACAATGCCGTTGCGGATGTGAAAGCGAGAATAATGTCATTGCGGATGTGAAAAGGTAGGTTAAAATGCGGATGCCAAAAATTACTTCAGCCATGCGGACCCGACGCACTTTAAAAATTGGCATTTGGAAATCGGCATGCGAGCCCGATATTCCAATTCCACCTTTTCAAGTGGAAGATGGTATGCTCATTTTTTGGGCAAAATTAGAATTCCAAAATTCCAATTCCATCCTTTGATGTCGCACACAAACAATGGAGACCGTATTCGGAATTCGATATTCCGGTATATCGGCCGATATGCCAACGTCCAAACGGGCCCTTAAAGATATGTATAGATTTTTATTGTTCTTATAAGAGTTAGAATTTCTAGTTAGAGGTTGTACTCCACTAGTATACGGCTTGTGTTTTCTTTTCATACCTACAAAGTTATCATATGTCCTTGTTTTGGCCATCACAAATTAATAATCTAAGAGATCATAAATATGTAATCCATGACAAGTCATGTTCAATTTTGCATCTTGTAGTAATCCAAATATTTGTGTAGTACTAAACTCTATTAAAAATTCTAGCTTTCAAGGTTTCAATTCAATTTTTTTAATTAATTTTTTTTTATAGATTTTAAGCATGTTTGGACTCTATATAAAATCCTTTATGACATTTTCTCCACACTTCCTTATCTTCCCTTTCTATTTTTTTTATTTAGAACTGTTGCCAATATACTTTTCATCATGAAAAGTACTCTACATCATTTTCTTCGTGTGCCTGTCTGATTCCTATAGAAATTTAAATTTTGCATCCAAGTTTACACTACTTATAGATATGCTTCTGTATTCTATTTTTGCCTCCCTAGTCTTCTACAAAATTTTTGACTTTCCAAGTTCTTTTTTGTTTCTTCCAATCCTAGCTCTAATTATCCATAATTATACTAGTCATCCTTTCTCATTCCTCTCTTCCATTATTCCTTGCATTTTTTTTTTATAGAATTCATGGATATATCCATGCAACTCTTGTCAATGTTCTTTCTAGACTTGTTTCACCTTACTCCTACATTCAAACATTATTTTTTTCAATAGTTAATATGAATGATATATATACACTATGTGTTGTTTCATTTTTTCTTACCATTAGTCCTTTCCCCGCATTTTTTGTTGTCTAGTCTCCTCATTATTTGTTGATTTGTGGAATTTTCAAGCACATCTACACACTCAAGCACATATGTTATCCTATCGTAAAAAATAATCTATATATTTTCTATTTAAATCTTTTCAAAACTTTAGACGTTCCCTATTATTTTCAATTTCCCATTAAGTGCATCTGAAGTCCCATGTTTTGCTAGTTCATCTTTTATGGACTTTTCCTTCCTTCTGACTATATTTGAGATCATAATTTCTACTTATTGAATTTTGACCATTACTTGCAAGTTGTATTGTGAATCCCAAGCCTTGATCTTAGTAGTCTAATGCTTGTATAATTTTTTACCTCATATATACATGTGAAAACCTAAATTGTTTATCATTTGAATAATGGACTTTCACTATTATGTTACATGATCCAATATGCCATCAATTGTCTCAAATGAAAACTATAAGGCATGAGATTACTTGTGAATACTTTGAGTCTTTTTGGGCCCCATAGAGACATGGTTTATCTATAGAACATAGGGTTATTGATGCAAAGGGTTTGGTTTGTGAAGATGATACAAATAGCCATGGGGAATTCAAAAACTTGTTAAATATTCCTAGATTCTTATTGAACATGAAAGATGAAGTTATAATAAAATATACATGCTTGAGAGATATATGTACAAGTTATTAGTTGGTTTTGGGTGTTGACCTATAGCAAAGGTGTCCTCATTCTAATCTCAAAAATTTTAGGGCACAATTCAAAGGTTTGATTTGGTCCTTCATATAAAATTAACATTACAAGTCAATGAAAAGTTTAAAATACAAGGGATTATTCAAGGTATGGTTGTCTCCATAACCACCTAGGTTAGTTCAAGGGATAGATATACATATTCAATTTTAAGCTTAGACATATTTGAGTTGATGGTTATTTTTGTACTAAAAAATTTAGATAAAACACACCAAGTATCTTCCTCCCTTTGAATTAAATTAAATTTTAAAAATCACAATGTACTAACCTAAGGTTCCTTTGCCATATCTTGGATATACAAATATGAGTCAATACAAATGTGTTTTTTTCTATTTTCATAAGGTGCCTAAACCATCTAACTAGAATATTAACAAGAGTTTTAGACTAACTATATTCAAATTCAATTTGTATGCTGATGTACTTGAATTGAAGATATATTTGTTTTCAATTTGAGAGGATGAAATTTTTTTTCTTTCTCAACAAGTTAAGAATTCATTTCCCATGTGCCTGCTTATTTTGATCATCTTAGAATTTTGTTTTGCCTCTTCTAGGCAGGAAACTTTCATTTAAATTTATGTCAAAATAGGAACGAAGCCGCTCACGTAGTGTTGTCAATAATTAAATATTCCTTTTGATCTTTTTTCTTATCCTATATTTAAGCCAATTGCAATGCCACTAGGCAATGGTAAGATAGTTAATTTTATGTTGCACACTATATTTTTATGCCCTAATAGATTTCTATGGGTAAATGTTGTAGCAACTTTATCTACATAGAATAAAAACTTACATAATTTATGCAACAATCTTCTTGGACTTGGCACAATTATTTTCCCTACATTCGATAACCAATTTTGGACTCTAGATCAATGTAGAGAAGCCTATAGCCTATGCAATTCCAATACTAACTAATTTTCACTAGACATACATTCTCTAAATTCTTCAATATCAATATGCCCCAATTTAATATCCCCTACAAAATTCTAATTTGAAGTGATATATATTTTAGAAAGACTTGCCTTAAATTCACACATTATTTGTGAAACTCTTTAGTCCTTTTACACGCAGGAGGCAAATGAATGTGGAAAAAAGGCTTACTGAGGGAATGGTGGATGTTTGAAGGAATCTAGAATTATAAAATGGACATTGGTAAAAAGTCATGAAATTATGTTACTAAAGAAAGTTTAGCAATACCAACTGCGGAAAAATGTCAAGTCATTATGGAAATTTGTTCAGTAAGAGGACATTACAAAAGTTTGCAGTATGAATATATTTGTGTCGTAAGAGGATATTTAAAAAGGACCCATATGCCATTTTATTTTCTAGACCCATCCTTGACATAACCTGCTAGATATTCTGGGAACTAATAATACAACGATTTTTTATAGGGTCGAGAAACATTTTTCATTAATTGTTAGATGGAGTTTAATATTTTATTGTAGCTTCTAATGTCATTTCAAACACAAATAGGAAAAATTGATGGCTATGGATAAGATGTTGGTGGTTTTCTTCATGTCATCTATTTTTTTATCATTCTAAGGCTACCATGACTATTAGGTCTTATGAAATGAAGAGTATATAAAACTCAATTGATTGTTCATCTAAAGGGTTGGTCACTTAACTAATTTAAAGGTTTGGTTATCTTTGTAGGTTTTACTATGTTTTAATTTTAAATGAAAAGGTATATACTTTTTAATAGTTTAGACATCTTTAGAAATGAATGTCTACATAGTTATTCATAATAATTTAAGGAAGTATTACATAATTTATATGATTGCAAACTTTAGTTTTATAAGAGATATATTAAGTGTATTATTCTTCCTCTTTTTTAAATTTCTATTCTACTGCCCAATAAAGTGGACACTGATTTCTATTTGTTTAAGATCAAGCATTTTAATTTTAACAATATCTCTACTTTATTTATATTCACCTTGTTAATGTGTATGAAAACATTAAAACGAACCATCTTAAAGGAGATCTTGACAAGATTTAAGTTGAGCCTAAAGAGTAGGATAGTTTGTCTACTCTTATTATAGCCCTTTATCATCTAAGATATGTTGATGAATATTTATTTCACCCTCCTTAAGACATCATGTATTTCAAGGTGTAGAAATCCTCTAGGATTTTGGACTTTGTATGTAATATGAAATATTCAGGGGACTCATATTATGTGGTATCATTTATTCTACAAATTTAGTAAATATGTAATCTAGTTTCTAGTTTACTTTGTATAATGTATTTTGGAATATTCTTACAACTCACATAAGTCATGGTTAATCAATATCTAGGTCACGCCATTATATTAAAAAAATTTGTAATCTCGACTCTCAAGGATTTATCGTCTGAAGGATCAAACCCATAGGTTTTAAAGAGATTTAATAAAAAATAGCCATACCCTTATCCTATACATTAGCCTGTAATTATCCTCTCCTCATTGATGTATCCTTCTCTATGCTTAAGATATGTTCTACACCTTGCATTCGTTTGAGTAATGGTTCTAGAGGAGAGGTCAAGTACAATTTTGGGAGATAATATAGACCATACACACAATTTATAGATTTATCACTATTCGCTAGTTGTTATAAGCCAACATAGAACATATATTTTATGTGACATATCACTAGGTCAAATTGTATAATTTAAAGACATTCATTATGTTCTTAATGTGCACTAGAAATGAATGCAAGGATCATATAGAAAAATAATAATACCACATCAATTCTTTAAAAAAAAAATGTATATTGAACATGTGTCATTAGATATACGCATTTACAGACATTTACAAATTTTGTATTCAATTTACATTCATTAATTATGTACAACAATGGGTTTGGAACAGGTTAATATATTCACCAATTGAATCTGTGAGCTCCTTAAATGTATCTCTAGAGAATATTTATTAATATTTTATGTCTATGTTGTATAAAATTATTTTTACACTACACGTCAAATTACGTTCATGATAGTTGAGATCAGATTTGGAGAGCTCAAGATCAATCATAGTTTTTTGTGAAAATTTATGGTGTCACACAATTATCATCTACTAAAGTAAACAATAGCTTTTTACTATAGGTAAAATGGGCTTTGAAGGTCAATTATAAATTGTGATCTAAAAAATAAACAATACAACATAATAAAAAGCCAAAAACTTATATGAATCCACCAAGAAGGTAACAACAACAAATTTTGAAATGCCAAGGAACTCACTAAAAGACTAGAGAAGCTTCAAAAAGATTTAACAGAAAAACACCAACAAGCCACACCAATTATGGAAGTTTGAATTTGAGTCTGAAAAAAGAGTTCTAACAAGAATCTCAATCCAAATTGGTCATTAGATAAGATTCTTGAAGGATTAGTTTCATTCACCAAATCTACAATATTTTATCCTTGAGCGGGCTCCTCTCAAGACAACAATATAATTTCCTCCACATACATACCCTTACCAAGAGTCAAAGAAAACTCGTTAACCAAAGGGTTCATTATGACTTTCTTGTACATTATGTGGGATATCTTAGAATTTTTAAAGGAACTTGCACCAAAGAAGCCAAAAAAGTAACTTCAAAAACATGTTTTCCCAAAACATCAAATGGAATCCTTTAAGATGTGGAATTACTGGTAAAAAAATTTAAACACTATAATAGCGAGAGAACACCAAAGAGGAATACTCAGAGTGAATAACATTCTCTCAAACACCCATCATGGAAGGAAACTTAATACTTTTGGTAGAAGATTTACCAATCTAAAAATGAACAATAACTTTGAAAATAAGTAAATATTTCATGCCTATCGTGTTCATTTCTATGGATAAAAAAGAACCAATAGTATTAGCAATGCCTCAAAAAATCTCTTCATGCAAAAATTACAAGGGAAGCATTAGGAGCCTCATCCAACTATGGACCCAATTGATATTCTTCCTGGATGTATCAAACCTAATCATCCATCTTTTTAAAAAGAGGATAATTTTTTTCCAAAGAACCATGAACCACCAAGCATAATACCCTTTCTCTCTTGAATATATTTCAAGGATAAAAGGAAGATCCCATTAGGAAAAGGAACCCCCTATGACTTACAATTGATACTATATCTTATGAAATCCAAACAAAAATTAGAGATAATATTTCGATGAACTCTTAAGAAAATCCTAGCAAGGTTGTCCATATGAGCAACATTTCTTTAAAAAATTCATGTGGAATTCTAACTATGAGGTAGGATTCCATTGGGGAAAGCAAAGTTAAGGATAAAAAATCCTCCCTTCCACCACATCTTGGATATGAATTGCACCAACCAAAGTCCCATAAGAGATAATCCTCTCAAAAAAAGGGGAAGAGAGAGGCTCCTTCACAACGAGGAATCTATCTCATCCTTTACAATAGGACAATCCATCACACCCTCATCTACAAGGATCTTAGATGCTAGATGAAATATTCTCTTGAGAAAATAGTTGAGGTCACTTGACCTAGATTTAGAGGACATAGACTTAATCAGTGTCTGTGAATCCTTCCTTTATACTTCATTAAATTTTAAAGCTAACGGTCCTAAACAACTTTAGATTTATCCTCCATGCAATATACATTGATATGTTCATCTTCTTCAATCTCCCTTTGGCCGCTCTACTTGTTAATTAGATCTTCCTTTTGATGATGTCAAACCTCTAATCTTTCATATGATATCCCACAAAATATTAAGGATCATTTCCTCCTCTTCTTTGATTCAATCAAACCCCCAATCATCTATATCGTCATCTTCTGGGTTCCTCCCATTACCTTGATCATCATAAAAAAAGTATTTTTTTACGTTTCCTATGAAGGAGAAGACTTGGAAGAGGAAACACCCACATCATTGTTATTGTAGTCCACTAAGAGTTTTTCATCATTGTTCCTTTGTCCAAATAAATTAATCTTATAGCAATGATGAATTGACTTAAAATGATAATTGGAAATTAATAATCTATCATCTTGTTATATGCAAAAATATATATTATTTATTAATTACCACCTCTATTTCAATTCTATTTTATATCCCAAATCTATATCTGGATTATTTATTTTATAATTAATATTTTTGAGTTGGTAAATGTGATTCTACGGGGTCACACCTGTGAAAATAAAATAAATAATGAATGCCAACATCGATTTTCCCACACTAGGGAAGGTTACAAGCCAGAGGCTTCCTTCTCACCCTAATCAAAATGGAAAACCCCATGAATAGGACATTGAAAGCAAATGAAATTGAAATTTTGATCCACCTTTGAAGTGAGAATGCAGCCAGATGTTAAACATCACTTCATTCTTCTTCCTCTTTATTTGCAGCACTATCCAAATGTCTTCAACATGACACTACTCGCCATAGGAAATTCATGAGGTTTTCTAATTCGGGGGATATTTTCATCAAAAAATGAAGTATCTCCAAATCTCCATAAATCAGCATCATTTTAAAATGCTTGAGATCCTGAATCCAACGCAACTTGAATGGACAAAAACAGAGTCCATATGCTCAAGTTATGGCCGGTCAAAGTTTGGTCAAACTTGGTCAAAGACCCGTCAAAGAGGCAAAAATTTGACCATCTCAAAAGTGGTAAAAAAATGGGTTTAAAATTAAATAGCCCATCAAAATCTTTCTAATGGCGTTCGTTTCATCAAAAATGGACTTCGTATGTGAAAGTTATGGCAATTTGAATTTTGGAGGCAAAAGGTATTGACATCATAATGCTGACGTTGCAGAGTAAGTGACGTGGCATTTTCAACCAGTCAATAGTTTCCATGTGGAACCTTGAAGATATCCATTTGAATTTGTTTCAACAAAATATTTTGAATGGGATTCAAACCCATGACCACTTGACTAGTAAACCTCTCCTTCACCGCTACACCACATGATGTAGGTGGTCTGTCTTATTTAAACCTTATTTACCCACCACTATTTGAAAAGGAGGGTCGGTGAAAGTTGAACTCCCAACCACCTAAAATAAAATATGGTCATTGCACGATTAATAGAGTTTAAGATATACTTGGTCTTAGTTTTATTTAAAATTGGTAAATTCGTTAAGCCTTAACAAATAAGGCTTAAATATTTAAATAACTCCTAAATAATGAATGGTGTTGAATGGAAGATATTAAAAGAGGGTTGTTTTATACAAAATAAGAAGTCTCATTTTGGGGAAAGGGATTTATTATTTTGTTATATGGTTTTAGCCTAATTATGGCTAATTTTATGTATAAAAGGTGGGTTTAGGCTTTTGAAAGGGCATCTAGGTGATGAGAAGGAGATTATGATCTTGAAGACTTTGTGATTATTCTCATACAATGGAGAATTATGTTTCTATTGTGCTTTAAGGGAAGATATTGTAAACACATGTAATTAATTTTTGGAGCTAATTGGATTGGTCACCTTATTGGAGAGGGACCTGGAGACGTAGTCCACATGGACGAACTCCGTTATCAATTGTGTTTTGTCTTCTACCTCTCTACTTTATTTCTTTCAGTTCATTACCTTTATATGCTTTATTTAATTAAGAATTTAATTATGTTAGGTCACTTATTTAATTATTTTGAATTAACTTATGTTAAACACTAAAAGAATTCTTTCTGTAATAGTCCTAGATCCTAATCAGATCATTTTCCATGAACTCCAAGAGACACACTTTTTTAGTTCTTAGCTTGTCTAACTCTCACCTCTTAATATTTATGCTCCATCACATCCTTGGTCATGTCCTTACGAACATTCGAGGAGTCATCTAAATTTTTGCATAGAATTTTGCCTTGGTATTGGAAAATCTTCAGAAGAAGCCTTGGGGGAATTTGTAGGGGTAACTTATTTACATGTATCATCTTTATCCACATAGTAATGGTGGGTGGAGGCATTATTCCACCAAATAGACCAAAATTTCTTCTTACATTTAGAATATTTTGTGGAAATATGATCATAATTAAAGAATCTATGATAACAATAGTAAAAGCATTTAAAATATAAGGATTGAATGCAACACCCATTTGTAGTTATTCATAGGAATATCCATGGTGATGTCTATCTGGACCAAAAAACTGAGCATATGTCATGTGCAGGTAATTTGAAAAACCCTCATCCACCCCTAGAAACTTCCCAAGAGCATTATTAATCACTTCAAAACATGGTTCAACAATAACTATAGATGGAGATGTATGAGTCTCACTTAAATTGGGGGCTTATAAAAAGATCCACGTGCAAGATCTCAAGAAGAGTCCAAAGGTTTCATCATGAGAAGATATTCTCATAACTCCATTGGTAATTGGAGATGGCAATATTGTGATTGTTAATGCTACCAAAAACTACAATAAAATTTCTCTTAGCACCAGGGTAAATCTGAACCTCACTTTTCATCATACACCACCCATTTTATTAAACCCACATGAAGTTCAGGGAGACTCATTGAGAACTATCTAAACCTTGCAATAAAGTGATGCCTAGCAAAGAAATGTTTGTTTTTAGTCAACACTTTTTAAATATGATTCCAAAACACCACCTCCAGAGAGATCCTAGAACATTTGAGAGGTTGTGTACTAGTAAAAAGCCTTTGATATTCTATACAAGGGCCAAAACACCTACTCCAATTATCCCTTGGCACATCCATCCATCCATCTAACAACACAACAATGTACTTTGTGTCCACCACCCTATTTAAAATCCTCTTTCCCATTGAGTCCTGTGGGCTCCCAATGCCACAATCCTTGTAGATTCTTCCCACCACCAACTCCTACTGCCTATGCAACACGCATCTTCACTCATGAGTTAGTCCAAACCCCAACTACAAAGGAAGATCTGGAAATTTGAACAAAGAGGAATCCTCAATCTAGTACCAAAAATCTCTTGTATATAGTTTGAATAGAAGACATTTTGATACAAATATTTCAATCACAATTGAAATTAAATTAATTGTGGAATCTCCATATTAATATGATATTTATTAAATAACAAATTCATCATAAAATTGACAACATTTATTAAATTTATAATTTTTATTTGCAAATTGTATTCATAAAATATAGTTTTAAAATATTAATCACACAAATACATATAAATATTATTCTTTATTTTTAATCTATGTTATTTTGTAAAACAATTTTATTTAAATATTGTTTAAAATTTAGAGCATGGCTGCAGAGTGCTTTCTAGTCTGAATCAGCTCTGTACAGTAACATTTTGATGGCCACCTTCAGTGGATTCAAGCCTGGGTTATCCACGTAGATTATCAATTGCAGTCACTTGGTGTCTATCAGATGCACAATAAAGATCCTCACCTCCATTAATCATACATTTGTATTGGATAAGAGGGTTAAGTTATTTTAACACTCAAGATTTCAACAGGTCATCCATGCATCATATATTAATTTTGGATAAGAGGTCCTCTTCTATAGCTGTTCCAACATTAGACCCTTCATTAAAAGCTTTTGATATTCTACTTGTAAGAGTCACAGTTACTATTTGGGACTTAACATTTATTCTTGCATCTTTTCTCTTGTGGCTGGGTGGTCCCACAATAGTGTGTCCCACTTTTTTAAACATCCTGATTTTTGCTGAAATTGCACATTTTTAAGAAAATATGATGATTTAAGCCTTGAGAGGTCCCATTTGAAGGAGTAAATTCAGAATGGCTAGATAAAAGCCTCTTGGATCAAAATCCCTTTGGTATAATCCCTCTACTCCTCACTCACACCTACAATCGAGTTTCTTTTGAACCCATCAAAATGCTAACAAAAAATCACTTTGACATTAACTTTTTGTGGGATAAAATAAATTCATTTGAAAAACCCAAATACAAGATGATAGTACTCCAAGAAATATTTCCAATGATTATGAGTTATATATATTGAGTTTATTAATACTTTTCTTTTCAAGTTTTACTAAACATAGGTTGTCTGACCATTTAGCGACTTCTTTGTTCGACGCTTCTGGAAAAATAGTAAATTAGGGAAAAAAATTATGAAAAATATCTAGGAAATAGGTATTTATGTTACCTTTATATAAAAAAAAGAAAAAATGAATTTTGATATATAGAAATAGAGTTAGAGTGATTCAAGTGAACCTATGTCCAAATTAAAATTAATGTCACTTCATAACTTAGTAAACTATTAAATATTCAACCAAATTGAATGAAACCAAATGGATTCTCTAGATGTTTGTGTTACAAACCTAAATTCAAAATAATTACGTTCTTATCAGTTTTATAAAAAAAGTTATGTTGATCAAAGTGAGTGTCACTCC
>MU223433.1:957170-971229 GCA_018584345.1 Thuja plicata | reverse complement strand
CCATTCAAAAAGAAGCTTCCACCTCAATAGGAAGCAGAATGGCAGGTAGAAGGAGAGTAACCTTCAATAGCTGCATAACCCTGGTCCATCTCCCAACGTGAGTAGTGGGAAGGCCCACAACTCATAGAGCACCACCAAAAGAGCCAACACCCAAGCTGGGCATTAGAGGAAAATGAGAGCCTCTCCACACCAGAGCAGCAAGAGGCAGGACAAGCCTCAAGACGCAATGCCATAGAGCATCAAAAAATATCTCTACAGAAATGGAGAGGAGGAGAAAACCCCAGGTAGGAGAATAACTATTCCCCTGCACCAAGAGAGTCTGAACCCAAATACCCAATAGGTCCAAAATCAAAATGGAAGAACCAACATCCATCAGAGAGAACCCCAAAAACCTTCCACCACACGAAGGGAAAAAAGGAGAACAGGGAAGATCCTCTGAAAGAGTCTCCACAAAGCCACCAGAATAGGCCCCCTCCAAGAGAAAGACCACACCACCACCAAGGCAAGCCCATGGCCAACCAAAAGGAATCCTAGGAGATGAATTCTCAAACCCCCAACAAAGCATTTAAAAAAAAGAAAACCAGAGAGGCTCTCCCACATGAGAGCAAATCCCTCTATCACAAAACAGGCAGAAAAAATAGAACAGATCATGTTTCCCAACCTTTTTAGGCTCTGGAAGAAAGGGGAAGCGCCCCAAAGAATGGCCTCCAACAACATTGAAAATGTGCAGAGATCCCCCAAAGGAAATGGGGGCGCCCAAAGTCTCAGCCTCCTCAACCTTTCTCCCAAGAAACAGAGTCCAAAGCAGAATCTACCCAGAGAATGTTTTGTGGACAGCAGCTGTAACAACCTTCCCACCATCATCCTCACTGCCTCCATCCCCTCCCTCTCCATCCTCCCCTTCTCCATTTTCATTGCAAACCCTAGCTCCGCCTCCACACACGCCACTCCCATTCTCGCTCATTGTTTCCTTTAGAAGTTATCTCTTCTCAATTGTTAATCAAACCATTGATTACATTTCATTCACACATAAAAAATATACATCTATCAATACCATACCATCTTTTTCCATTGTACTCCTACATCAACTCCAAATCTTGATCTTATATGCTCAATTAAAAAATTAATTCCTTCACTAGTCGGCCTTAAGAACAAAATGGATAACATGTAGAGGGTCTGTCGAATCCTCAATAAAAATGTCATCATAATCTCAAAAAATACAATAGATGTCTTCTATCATGTTAGATATACCAATACAAACTCCAAAAAAATTAAACCAATCAAACATATAGGACCATTAATCAATCTATCAGCACTTTATCACTATTTATCTCTGATCACAGGAAAACTGATACTTAGAACTCTTTAACTTGGTCACCTTAGATCACCAACTACTATAAATCTAGAATAAGGTAAATTATACCTTATGAAATATCCCCCTAGGTTTATAATTTAAAACTCAAAACTGACTGACTATACTAAAGCATTTATTATGGCATATGCATTGTCCTTATTCTTCCATACTTAGCCAAATATGCATAGAATCCTTTGGTAACAACAAAATGTGTTAAGTGACCATCTAAATTATGTATTTTTTCCTTCAATGATGACATACAAACCTTCAATAGAAGTTTCTCCTTCCAACAATGTCCCTCTTTGGCATTGACGACAATACGTACTTGTGAAAAATGCCAAAGTGTCCAAAATAAAAATCTCATGCTCCCTGTGAGCTGAATAACCCTCCCTCATTTTTCACCCCATATCTCTCCCCCTTTGACATCAATGGAAATCTTTAGGTATTCACAACAACATTTATCTACCAAAATCCTATAGAGCTCTATCTATAAGTGGCATAAGTATAATCAATATACTTACAAAATTTTGAATACATCTGATAAATTCTTCCTTAGAGCAAAAAAATAAAAGTCCCAACTCTTCTTCAAACTATCTATAATATTAATTTTCCCACAAATAGCATAAGAATGTTTATTTTTTGATTCAAGATTATGTGCATTAGGATAATTATAAGCTCTCTACTTCTTTCAAACCACTACGAAATATTTCTAGCTTAGGTTAAACCATGTTGCTTATCTCATTGATCCTTCCTTTCATCCTCTCCTTTTCTGTAACCAATATCTTGATCTTGTCCATCAAGGTGATAATATTTCCTCCATAACTTGAAGCTGATGTTGTCAAGGGGTCATAAGATTTGGACAACACATCTAGTATTCTTTTAGTCTCCTTGATTATATTTTCTATGCCTTCAGCACTCTTCGGATATGTAATATATGCTCGATAGATTTTTTTACCTTCGGTTAAAGAGCCTATCAACCTCTGTTTTCCAAATCCCAATAATATATTATCTTTCACATTCAAACCACAAAGTTGATGTTACATTTTCTCATCAAATTTATTTTGAACTTTAATCATAGCTAAATTTTCCAATGAATTAAAATGAGTACTTACAACATTAAGAAATCCTTCAAGATGACCTGAGGGTGTATTATTTTGATCATTTTCATAGGTCAACATGATATTTCTAAGTACATCAGATGCATGTGCTAATAGTTAATTATCCTTTAAATGAGTATTCAAATTTTTTTTCCTTACCGTAGTCTGAGCTACCGAAGCAAGTCTCATCATCTGTAATGGGCTCCAAGTATCCAACTGAATTGGTCCTTGAATAATTTCCATCTCATTCATATCTATATTTTCTTCAACAAGAAATTATTTCACTACCTTTGTAGTGTCTCATGCCTCTATTTTCATGTTGATGATCTTATCTTCTTCTTTCTCTGCATCATCTTTCACTTCATCTATGATTTTTTCTTCCTTACCTATTTATCCTTTCTTATTGTTATGTTTCCATGCTTCATCATTCTTTTCTATCTCACTCCCCCCGAGGAGTGCGTCCAAGCATCAAGTCCATTGAATTATATAGCTCTGATAGCTACTACACTAATGCATTTCTGCATGATTTTGATCTCACAAGGAGGAGTTCCCACTCGAAGCATAAATTTGAGATTCTCAAAGGCATCATTTGACAATGGTTTTGTGAATATATCTAATATTTTCTCCTTTGTGTTGATGTAATCCAATTTGACATTCTTTTCTATAACCTTGTCTCTCAAAAAGTGATATTTGAATTAAATGAGTTTGGTCTTTGAGTGCATAATAGAGTTCTTTGACATAATCATTGTTCTTGTATTGTCATAATATATAGCCACTAGATATTCAAAAGTAATCCCAATGTCCTTCAGCATCTACTTCATCGACACAATCTCTATACAATTTATAGCAGCAGTAACATACTCTTATTTAGTAGTAGACTAAAGTATACAATAATTCTTCTCGCTTAACCATGACACCAACCTCTTTCCAAGAAAAAATGCACCACCACTTGTGTTCTTTCTGTCATTAATACTTCCTTCCCAATTAGCATTAGTATAATAATGCAAAGTAAAATTATCAAATTTTTCATACAATAAACCATATTCCATTGTTCCCTTCATAAATTTGAATATCCTCTTAACCGTAGAAAGATGAGTCTCTTCAGGATCTTCTTGGAACCTCACAACAATTCCAACTACATTCGCAATGTCTTGTCTAGTTGAGTTAGATATTTTAAACCTCCAATCATGGATCTATACTTTTTTTGAAAAATACTTTGAGATTCATCAGTTGTAGTAAGCTTACAACTAGTAATCATAGATGCCCCAATAGGTTTACAATTTTCTATTCCAAACTTCTTCAATAATTCCTTAAGATACTTGGTTTGAGAGATGAAAATATCACATTTTTCTTAAGTGATTTGCAAACCAAGAAAAACTTCATTTCACCAATCATAGACATTTCAAATTCATTTTTCATTTCCTCATAAAACTTATTACTCATTTCATCATTACCTCCAAAAATAATGTCATCAACAAAAACTTCAACAATAAAGATTCCATCTTCACTAGTTCTAAAAATACAAATTATTGTCTGCACTAACTTTCTTGAAACCAAGATGTATCATATACTTGTCCAACTAATAATACCATGTTGTAAGTTCTTATTTTAGTCCATACAATGTCTTTCTCAACTTTCAAACCATGTCTTCATCATCTGTCAAAGTAAATCCATCAAGTTTCTCAATGTATACTTCTTCTAGATCTCTGTTTAGAAATTCAAATTTTCACATCCATCTAATATACCTTAAAGTTCTTGTGTGTTTCATAAGCAAGGAACATTCTTACTATTTCTAATCTCACAATAGGAGAAAATTTTTCTGCAAATTCTATGCCTTCTTGTTGTGAGTAGCGTTTACAGAAGAGTCTAGCCTTATTACTCACAACCATACCTTGTTCACTCATTTTGTTTCTGAAAAACCATTTAGTCCCTATAACATTCCTTTCCTAAAGTCTAGGAACCAATTCTCAAGTGTTTTTTGTCTCTATCTAATCAAATTCTTCCTGCATTTCTTTAGTCCAACATTTATCTTTTGCATGCCTCATCCGTTGTTTTTGGTTCTACTTGTGAAATCAAACAAATCTCATTTCTCATTCTAGATCTTGTCATCATTCCTTTATTTACTTCACCAATAATTTTATTTTCAATGTAGTTTTTCTTAACATACCTTGGTTTGTTTGGATTCTCAGTAGGATCATTCAAGCATACCTTAATTTCATTTTCAACTTCAAGAGTTTCCTCTTGACTTGCAATAGTCTCCATATTCACTAAATTTTGATTACAATCATACATTCTTTCCTGAATCTAAAACCTCTATTCAATTCTCACATTAGCACTTTCAACTATCTTCCTCAATCTCACATTGAAACACCTATAAGCCTTACTTTTAGTAGAATAACCAAGGAAAATTTCTTCATCACTTCTAGCATCAAATTTTCTTATCTCATCATCCCTTTTGGTATAACATTTTCTACCAAATATTCTAAGGTATTTTATAGTAGGAACAGGAGCAAGGATGAACATCTCAAACATTTGGATATGGTATTGAAGAATCTCCATGAGGAATAGTTGAAGATCAATTTATAGAAGTGTGTGTTCCTTCAAGAAGACCTTGAATTCTTAGGATTTGTAATATCCAATAATAGCCTCAAGATGGATCTTTCTAAGGTTGAAGCCATCCTCAATTGGCCACCTGCTACTACTGCTTAAGAGGTAAAACAATTTCATGGTTTGTGTAGTTTCTATAGTAAATTTATCAAAACATTTAGTGGCATATGTACTCATATCATCAATACCATTAAAGGTGGAAGAAAATGCACATTTATATCAACTAATGAGGCTACTGAGTCTTTTGAGTTTCTGAAGAAAAAGATTGCAGAGAAACCCATCCTAGTTCTTCTAGACTTTGACAAAGTCTTCAAAGTGTAATGTGATGCAAGAAACAAGGCTATTGGTGGTGTTTTGAGACAAGAAGGGAGACCAGTTGCCTTCTTCAGTGAGATATTGAATCAAGCTAAGTACAAATATTCAATCTATGATCTTGAAATTTATGCAATGGTGCAGTCACTAAGGAAATGGAGGCATTATTTGTTGCCCAAAGAATTCATTGTTTTGGCTGACAATCATGCTCTTAGTTTTCTAAATAGACAAGAGAAACTTAACCATAGACATGTGAAATGGATGGAATTTTTGTAATCTTACACCTTTACTATCAAACATAAGAAAGGGATTGTGAATAAAGCCATTGATGCTCTTAGTAGGATACATTTGACCAATCAAGCTATTCAGTTATAAATTTTTGGGGTTAATGCTATGAGGGACATGTATACCATAGACGATGACTTCAAGGAGGCTTATCAAATTTGTACTGAGATGACAGAGAAATATCACACTAATTTCTCAGATTTCCTTGTGCAGGATGGGTTACTTTTCAAAGGCCCAGTCTATTGTGTGTTCCAAAAGGATCCATTAGGGAAACCATCATCAAGGAGAAGCATTGTGGAAGTTTAGCAGGGCACTTTTGAGTGGATAAAACACTGGAACTTTTTAGGAGATTCTATCATTGGCCCAAGTTGCAGACAGATGTCATAATATATATGGAGAGTTGTTTGGTTTTTCAACAATCTAAGGGTCACACATAAAATGCAATATTGTATAATCCATTGTCTATCCCTTCAAGGCCATGGGATTCAGTAAGTATGGATTTTGTCCTAGGTCTACTTACGACAAAATCTTTATTTGATAGTATCTATGTAGTATTAGATAGATTCTCTTAAATGACACACTTTATACCATGTAGAAAAACTCATGATGCATCTCACATAGCAGGGTTATTCTTTAAAAAAGTTGTTAGAATTCATAGCTTACTCTTGTCAATCATATCTGATAGAGACCCTAAGTTTTTGGGACATTTTTGGAGCACACTATGGAGAAGGTTGGCAACAAATGTGTCTCTTTCATCTACATATCATTTCCAATCTAATGGTCAGATAGAAGGGATCAATAGGTCTCTTGAGAATCTTTTGAGATGTTTAACTCAAGAACATGGAATCACGAGGGATTCCATATTGACCAAGCAGAATTCACTTACAATGATTCAGTCAATAGGAGTACTAGTTTGACTCCTTTCCAGATTGTGTATGGTGTTCACCCTATAGGTGTGATAGAACTTAGAGATGTGAAAGATATGGAGAAGAGAAGTGCATTAGCATAGGACTTTGTGGAAGTAATGAAGGATATCCACGAACAAGTGTAGACAAAGTTGCAACATACCACTGAAAAATGTAAAGAGCATGCAAACAAAAAGAGGAGGGATTTGGATTTCAAAGTGGGTGATATGGTGATGATTCACCTTAAGAAAGAAAGGCTATCCAAGGAGAAATAGACTAAACTCATGATGAAAAATATTGGTCCTTTTAAAATCTTGAAGAAGTGTGGCAACAACGCTTACAAGATTGATTTTCCATCTCATATTGGTCTATCTCCTATTTTTAATATTGCTGAAATATATGCTTATAAAGGTCCTATTAGTAATGATTGTGTTTCAGGTGATTCTGATCCTCCCCAGGAAAAATCATTGAATGATCTACCCTTGTCAAACCCTCCTGAGATTGAAGGTATTCTAGAAAAAAGAGTGAGGACGTAAACTAGGAGAACCACTTACTATGAGTACTTGGAAAAGTAGAAACATCAACCTATGGAGGATGCTACCTAGATGAACCCTGAAGATATTCATAAAATAGGCTTTGAACTTGAATGCTTTCCAACTCAAGAGACTTGAGTTCATTTTGTCTTTAGGAGTATGGTGCAACGCACCCAGGGATTATCCAATTGATTCAAGTTGATTTATTTTTCATTGTAATAAGGATTGATCCTTGTGATCATCCCACTTTTGTCTTGATCCTTTTGTGTGATCAAGGGTTTCTAATGTACATCTATAAACCTTAGGACACCTTAGTCCACTTGGATCCTTTGTTGAATTTGGTAGGTGTCAATAGGTGTTTTAGGGATGTGAATTGTTTGTTGGCAAGTGATCAAGTAAATATCAAATGCATAGTCGGTGTTCTTACATAGTCAAATTATAGGTTATCATCAACCATAATCCAACTCCTATTGCTAGGATTCCATGTCATACTCCCTTAATCATTGCTACTGTCCAACTGCTCTATATCAATGTTCTGGTGTAGTCTGTCTGTCTTCAATTCTCTCTAACTCATTGTAGACATTCTCATAACCAAATTGATCTTAGGTGGAGGTCACACATACCCCATACATTCTTCCTCTAAGCTCGCATGTCATAACTCATCAATCTCGATCTTTGATACCCAGAATACTTCTGTATCTCTTCTTCTATACTTAGTCGATTTATGAGTTAGCAAAACTTAACTTTATAAGAATCGATCTATAAACCGAAAGTGTTTCCATAAATAAAAACCAAAAGGTGAATCACTTTACACAAAATTGATATATATGTAAGATAAAGATATATATGTAAGATATTTTTTTGGAGGTAGTAGATGTGGAGAGATGATATGTTATGAGATAGATGTGAATGATAGAGCAGAGGATGATAGAGATCATTGATGAGTTATAGACATGAACTATCTAAGTATTAGAGATGCTTTTTATTGTTCATTACTGAGAACATTTTGTAACAGAATTCTATTACATAGTTGTATGCTCAATTGCACCCTAACAGGTTGTTGTATGCCTTTAACAGGGTTGTAATTCCTTTAACAAGGAAATGTACTATGTAATATTCAGCTCCTAATAGGGCTAGGTCTCCTAACAGGGGAACTATACTTTAGTGCATGCTTGTGGGCATCATCTCCACTGAGGTTTTCCCTTGGCTAGGGTTTCCTCGACAATAAATAATGGTGTTATGAGTACTGTGTTATTTGCTTATGTTCTTTTGATGTTTGCAATCTTATGGTTAACGTTTAATTGGTTGAAGAAATTAATTAAGTTCAGTAATACTGATTCACCCCCCCACCCCCCTTAGTATTATCCAATCCTAACAATTGGTATTAGAGATTTTGGCCCTTGGAGAGAAAGTCTAACAGCTTAAGGGAGATCATAATGGATTTGGATAGTTTGCAAGAAAACTTTGATGTTGCACTTGAAGACCTTAACAAAGAAAAAGAAGAGAATGGAGAACTAAGATTCAACATTCGAAGAGCTGAGAAATTTATAAAGAAACTCAAGGAACAACTTGAGCTTTACAGAAATCAAAGAAGAGATCTTATGGTTCAGATATAAGAGGATTTAGATGAAGATAATTCAGATCAGATAAAGCAACTTAAAGAAGAAAATGAAACCCTGAAACTTGAGAATGAGGCTATGACTAAAGAAATTCAGATACAAAATAATGCTAAGAAGAAAGTTGAAGAATCTCTAAATAGTGCATTAGATCAAATGAAGAATGAGGCTGAAAATTACAAGAACAAGTATCTAGAACTGGAGAAATACAATCAGATCATAAAAGGTGAACTTGTTGAGGCAAAGAAACACATTGAGAAACTTCACACCAGTAGTGATTTGACCAACGAACAAAGACACAGACAGAAACCTAAAGGTGATATGACTGGTATTGGCTTCAATGAAGCTGAATGCTCAAAGAATCAAGAAGAGAAATCTGATGAGAAGATTGATACTGAAAAACCTCCTATTGAATAACCTAGAGAGTAGATCAAACCCTTCAAAGGTAGATGCTTTTGTTGTAACAAATTTGGACACATGAAGAGAGACTGCAGAGCTAATGCCCCTTTTAAAACTTTTTCTGGTTATTTTTTTAATTGCAATGGATATGGGCACAAGAAAGCAGAATGCAGGAAACCTAATCAACATGGATATAAACAAGACAATGGAAGAGAACCTGCATGCTATAAATTCCATAATCTTGGACACATTGCGAAGAGTGTTGCAGATTTGAAGAATGATTTTGACAGTTTTTTTTAAGGAAGTAGGAGATAACATCAGTGGTAAATTTTGGAAGATCAAAGAAACTAGTGAGACACTAGTTCAGGGAGAGAAAGTAGATGCTACTAGATCTTCTCCTAATGGTAGAAAAGTAGAATCAACCTAATTCGTCATTCATAGCCTTAGGGGGGAGCATTGGATACAGATATCAGAGTATATCCAGCCCCAAATTTTGTGGATTGAGATCAAGCGAGCTTAGGTATGAACATGGCCGACATAATGTAGTATACATGTAAGAGCACAACATCAGTCGATGCATATATTGTGATCACAAGATTTACAACCGTCTGGATAGTATTGAGTGAAATAAACCCTTCTAACTTAAACTTGTATAAAGCACCATACAATGGTCTATTTCCTTATCATTTGACAAGAGCAACCTAAGGAGATCAGAGAGTGCAGGAACTCAGTCTATTCTACAATTGCCATGCATGACTGATTGAAGCAAAAACTTAGAATTCAATAGAATAAAGGTATTTACATCATCTATCTATGGATGCACCTATTATTTACGATGTTGTAGATCGACCTAGGTATAAATTCAAGAAACATCTATTCAAATCTTGTGAAGAAGATCCCCAAGGAGCATTTTCTCAGACCCCTCATGGTGTATTATACATAGAAGATATTAGGGCTTACATTCATTGTAAGTATGACATACTTGGTACTGATAAGATTTCTACTGAGATGGAGGATATGGCTGAGAAAGGAATTATGAAAGATGAATACAAACACATTGATTAGTTGAGCATAATGAAAATTCTCAATTTGTATGAATTTGATAAAACAGAATGGATCAAGATATTGTTGAGAAGAGCACATGATCAGTTCATTTGGATAGGAAAACATCCTGTGAAGATCTATAGTGATTTAATTCATGATATTACTAGACTACATAACACTGGAATCATTCATGTTGTAGAAAAACATGTGAAGAAATAAGTTGAAACCCTAACTCACTCGAAATGGGACAGGTGAGCAATCACAGTAATTGACATCTTTCAATAAGATGTGAGAATAATCTCTATGATACTTGGCTACAAATTATACTACAAAAGTAGACCTAATTTGATATTTGAAGGAGTCATTATGATGACATGGAGAATGGTGAAAGAAAATGTGAAATATAACCTATGCGAAGTATTAGCACAACAATTTCTGGAGAATGTTAAAGTGGTAAAGAAAGATAGATCAAAGACCTTCAGATTTTGGTCACTATTGATGCACATGTTTATACACATTGAACAAAAATTTCCTAGCATGCACCCTAGTGGTTGGAGAAAAGGGATAGCTACTGGTATTTAGATTTCATAGGGCTACAGAAGTTAGAACAAAACATGGGTTTATGGGGAATTGTTTGGTATGATTAATATTCTTCAGAGGCAAATGAAAAATAGATACAGATTACATGAAGACATTGTTGAAAAGTACAAGAATACAATCTGTTTCATTGTTGAAATTGATTGTGTATGCTTTGACACAGTCACACCTAGGAAGAAATGGTGTTATCCAATGGGATATGAAGTAAGTTCAGAGGTATTGACCATGCAATTTGAACATGATCTTTCCTCTGAGATTGATACATTAGAAGAAAGATGGGTTGCATGTAAGGAGAATTCAACTAAGGTAAGAGAGGAATGGACTAGAGGTTTGAGGAAAAAGAAGATTGATAAAATTATACATGAATGTGGTGTTAAGGCGGGATTGACAGAAGATGAGTTGAAAGAAGTAAAAGGAAAATAGCAGAATGATCATCTAGTTTGGAAAGTACTAGTACTACATCCCTTCCCACTCCTAGAGAACTAATAGTAGACAGTCCACCTCCTCCATCATAGCAGACATCACAAACTGAAAAAAAATTACTCTTAGAGTAAACACTAGATCTAGCAAGCAAACATCATCTATGGAACCAAGCACTGTGAGAGAAGAGAAGAAACCTGATAAAAGTAATCAAGTATAGAATCCTGACTTGAAGATGATAGAGAAGAGAGCTATAGAACATGGGAAGCTAGTTTCAATTAAAAAATACTATGAAAGGTATGATGAGACTAACAAACAAAAAATTGAAGATGTGGTATTTAATCAGTTATTTGTTTTCAGAAAGACTCTATTGGAAATTAAGGGAAGCATACCTGAAGAACTGTATGGGAGATTAGAGACAAGGAAATAGTTAGCTCAAATTGAAGATGAAACAATCAGAAAATAGGAAATTGACAACATGTAGCCTATGATATCTATAAAAGAAAGAGAGAGAATAATCAAGGAATTGAAACCTTTGTTGAGGACTAAGGTAAGACTGCTGAAAATCATGGAAAGAAAGTATGATGAAGTCACTGAGGAAACTCAGAAAGCACTGGAGATAATATTGATGAACACTAATCTTGAGAAGCCTCCACCTCCTAAAAGCACTTTGCCTACACCATTAGGAATGGGAGAAAGTTCAAAGATAGTTGAGGCGAATGCTGAGAAGAGAGAAGTTGATTCACAACTAGATTTATATGTTTCTGGTGTGCCTGTGAAACTTGATACATCACATGATGAAAAGGACCCATTTTAAAGAGAATAAAGAGGAAGAAGAGCAAAAAGAGGAAGAGGAGTAGAAGGAAGAACAAAAAAAGGATGAACAGAAAGAGGTAAACACATCTTATATCTCATTGTTGGAAAGGAAAGATAAAACAATAGAAGTTAATGTTGACTACATGGATGAAGATGAGCTAGTAAAATTATCTTTTACTACACTAACTAAATTCAAGGAAAGATCAGAACAGAAAGGTGATAAAAAGGCTAAAGTAATTACCAAGGGAATTGATAGTGTGAACAAACTGCTCCCAGTACCTATTGTTTTCCAGCATAGAGATGACATTGAAAATCTAAAGATAACACTTGATGAATTTGATGAATATTATGAGAATTTGATAAAGATTGCAGAAGACAAGGCAGAAAAGAACTATTCAGAGAAGAAACTATCTGAAGTTTTCAAGTTTATTGCATGGGACTTAGGCATTCTGAAAACTTCTTTAACAAATTCAAAGAGTTGCATTGCACATGGAAGGAAACTATTTAGTTACTGTATGAATCCTATTAGGCATGTTCAAAATGTTGAAGACATTATTGCCAAGGAGAGGGCAACTCTGAACAATATGATGGATAGTTGTGAAAGCTCTTCACAATCTGTAACAGAGTTAGACAAGGAAGTAACAAGAATTTTGGCAAAACTAGATGTATTGGATATTGAGAAAGGGAGAGTATTAACAAGATTCAATTTACTGAAGATTTTTATCACTCCTAAACTATCCATACTTGAGGCACATCCATCAGACTTAGAGAAAGTTACAGTGTCATTGACTAATTCTATGCCTACATAGTTGAAAGAAGCAGAGACCACATCATTTGCATTGACTGGACTAATTCATGTTAGTCAAATCTTGTTTAAATCATGGATTACAGAAGTGAAGATCTTGGAAGATTCCTTTCAAGATATTATGAAACTGGTGAGAAAGCACTAATCCTATTATTTTGTATGCACCTTTATCATTTTTTTCAAAGGGGGAGAAGAGAAGAAAAAAATGAATGGGAGAAGAGATAATAAGGAACTAATAAGGAAGGAGAGAAAACAAAGGAGACAGTTTTGTTTTGTTGGAACACTTAGTCTTTTTTTTTGTGAAGTGTTTCCATCAATGCCAAAGGGAGAGATTGTTGGGAAGTGATCAATTTTGTGTAAAATGGTTCACTTTTTGGTTGTCATTTATGGAAACACATCTTGTTTATAGATCGATTCTTATAAAGTTAAGTTTTGCTAACTTAGAAATTGACTAAGTACAGAAGCAGAGATACAGAAGTATTTTGGGTATCGAAGATTGAGATCGATGAGCTATGACATATGAGCTTAGAGGAAGACATTATGGGGTATGTGTGACCTTCACCTAGGATCAATTTTTTTTTATAATGTCTACAACAAGTTAGAGAGAATTGAAGACATATAGACTGTAGTAAAACAGTGATACAGAGCAGTTGGACAGTAGCAATGATTAAGGGAGTATGACGTGAACTCTTGGCAATTGGAGTTGCATTATGGTTGATGATAACCTATAATTTGAGTATGTAAGAGCATCGACTTTTCATTTGATATTTACTTTATTAAATGTATTTTCTATTGAAGGCTGACAATGTAATATTTGCACTAAGAGCTGACTTGGTGAAAGAGAAAGATATATATGTAAGATTTTTTTTGGAAATAGTATATGTGGAGAGACGATATGTTATGAGATAGATGCGAATGACAGTTTAGAGGATGACAGAGATCATTAATGAGTTATAAATAGGAACTATCTAAGCATTAGAGATGCTTTTTATTGGTCATTACTGAGAACATTTTGTAACAAAATTCTATTATAGAGTTGTATGCTTAGTTGGCCCCTAACAGGGTGTTGTATGCCTTTAACAGGGTTGTAATTCCTTTAACAAGGAAATTTACTATGTAATATTTATCTCCTAACAGGGCTAGGTGATGGGGAGGTCACCTTGCTCTCTGAGACTCCTACTCTTTTCTAGGAATCTCACCAGGAATCCTATTCAATTCAGGACTCTCTAGACTCACCCTTGAGTCTCTTAGGGCTGCTCTCAGACCCTA
>MU223433.1:940567-951325 GCA_018584345.1 Thuja plicata | reverse complement strand
AGTACTTTGAAACATTTACAATTTCAAACCCAAATCTTTAACTTGCTCTGATACCAATCTGATGGGGAGGTCACCTTGCTCTCTGAGACTCCTACTCTTTTCTAGGAATCTCACCAGGAATCCTATTACATTCAGGACTCTCTAGACTCACCCTTGAGTCTCTTAGGGCTGCTCTCAGACCCTAACCAGAAGGACTATCCTATTCCCTCTTTCCTAGGTTCCCTACCCTCTGAAATGTTTTACTCCTCATCTCATCTTACTCTCCATGACTGAATCAGATCATTCATGCACCTTTCTCACTCTATCTCCTTTTCCTACAAGTTCCCTAGCTAGACCATCTAGCTCACCTAGGACTTGTTTCCAACTCTGACTAGTCTCTCTTCAGATCCAATCATAAACACAAAACAAGAATAAAAATACATGATGGATACCTTTTGACAGTCACATCCCATACGCCAGATCATGAGAGTCAGAAGGTATCCATTAAACTGAAATGAACTCAGAATACTACTCTACTGAAGTTTGTACACAACAGAAAATATACAGAACACACAGAACACTCTTCTTTATTGAAAAACTGCAAATTACAATGTAATCTCAAATCTACTATGCTAGCCTATTCAATCTCTAAGTTCTTCGACCATCCCTTCAATGGTTCCTTTCTCTTTCTTTTTATCCTCGGCATCTTCTTGGTCTGTAACCGTTTTTAGGTTTCCTATCCGCCTGAGGAATCTCAACTGCCACGGCTCTTCGTCTTCCTTCTGTAACTATCATCACCATATTTCTCTGCATGGTTGACGACGTGGACGACATTCTCCTCCATGGAATTCTTTTTGGTATTTTCTAACTTTTCAACTCTTTCTCCTTCTGACACGTCAGCATGTTTGATCATTTGACTGCTCTACTCTTCATCGCATAGTCACGAGTGAAAATCACCTTGCATGTCTTGGTCTGCGATTGAGCGATTACCTTCTCATCGCACTCTCGCTATGTCTTTCCCTGACTTGACTTTTACCTCGCGACTGAGCGATGAATCTTTATCGCGCACCCGTAATGCATTGTCCCGAGCTATGTTTTATGTTGCGACTGAGCGATGAGCTCAAGTCACATACCCGCACTGTCTTTCCGCGAGCTGTTATTTACTCTGCGAGTCTGCGACGCACATTAGTCGCGCACTCGCTACTCTTTTTGATGAGCTGGACATTCATTAGCGACCCTGCGATACAGTCAGTCGTGCACTCGCCATACTTCTACCCGAGCTGCCATTTCCTTTGCAACTAAGCGATGAGCTCCCGTCACGCATTCGCGATGCTTTTCATCCGAGCTGACTTTTACTTTGCGACTAAGCGATAAACCGTAGTCGCGCGCTCGCTGTGCTTTTCACTTAACCGTCAAGTCACCTGCGACCTTGCGATGCACAAGGTGTCACTCACTCGCACATCCTACTTAGTTGTTTGTCTTCAGCGACTGAGCGATTAAGCGCTCGTCGCGTTGTCGCACCGGGTTTCCACTGACTGTGAATTGACTCGCGACTATGCGATGAGCTCCTCGTCGCATTGTCGCGCACTGTCTTTTCTGCTAGCCTTCTGCGACTGAGCGACTAGTTCCTCATCGCGCACTCGCTCACTAATAAACTTAACTCATGACTAGCTCACGAGTGTGCGATGCATGATTTTTCTGCTCTCCACTGGCTCTGCAACTTTGCGACTAAATGAAGAACTGTTCAGGCTTAATGACAAGGACCGAAAACTAACTGTGATCTGCTCCTTTTGATCACTCAACAAGAATTGCTAGGGTTTGGAGCTAAACCCTAGGGTGCTCTGCACCACTAGG
This sequence comes from Thuja plicata, assembly GCA_018584345.1. Taxonomy (NCBI): domain Eukaryota; kingdom Viridiplantae; phylum Streptophyta; class Pinopsida; order Cupressales; family Cupressaceae; genus Thuja; species Thuja plicata. Next base: position 949,492 of record MU223433.1, on the reverse strand, counting down.
TCTCCTAATAGGGGCATTATGTTTTAGTGCATGCTTGTGGGTATCATCCCCACCAGGGTTTTCCCTTGGCCAGGGTTTCCTCAATAACAAATAATGGTGTTATGAGTACTGTGTTATTTCCTTACGTTCTTTTCATTTCTGCAAGCTTATGGTTAATGTTTAATTGGTTGAAGAAATTAATTAAGTTTAGTAATATTGATTCACCCCCCCGCCCCTCTCAGTATTATCCAGTCCTAACAGTGTTTAGGAATTATATCCAAGGAATTTGTATGGTTTTGGTCATATTGGATCATTTTTTGGTCATTGTGGGTTCAAAAAGTGTAAAATGCAACAATGTTGCTAAACAGGTGTCAAAGTTGCTTGAGCAACTTTTCAAAAAGTTTCTCAAAAAGTTTAAAATATGGTTGCCAATGATCATAACCATTTCTAATTGGTTGGAACTATGTTTTCAACATATTTAATCATATCCAAGCCTCTTCAATGGGGTTGGAAGTTGTAGAAGTATATTTGATGCAAGTTTGAATAAAAGGAACTAGATTTCTTGAGAAATTTCTTTGTGTATGGACATGTATGGATTGGAAGAGTGAATTTAATGCCATGATTTGATATCCCTATGAGTCTAGTCTTCAAAACATTTGATTTGAGTTTAATTGGAGGTATAGATCAAAAGTTGTATACAAATTGGTGAAAGTGGTTTTGTAGGGAATCCATTCTAGGCCTATCACACAAATGAAACCATAACTTGTCATTTCTCAAGTGGAAATCCATGACCTCTTGGTAAATTAAAGTTATGGATGTATTATTAATGATTCCTAAGGAACTGCTTGAGATATGGTGTTCTGGTCTTTTTAGCATCAAGCCCTAGGCTAAATATCTCAATGCATTTAGCGAGTCTGATAGGAATAGTCATGAGAAGATGAAGTATTAGATTGAGGGAATCAATTGAAGGGTTGACTTAGGTCATTTATAGTTATTATAAAGTTTCCAAACCCCTAAATCCATTTTTTGTACCCATCATAGACCACTTTCTTTGTAAACCAAGCCTAATTTGGCCAATTAGGTTTGTGTGCTTCGTGAGGGTTTAGTGGTGTTGGAGTAGAGTGGGTATCTGGGTCTTTGGGGATTGAGATAATTCTATAATGGGTGTATGAAAACAACCTCCTTTTGTTTTTTTACCTTCATAGTCAAAATTTATTGAAGGAAAACCCCTTGGATAAGGCTACAAGGAATTCGAGGACAGTGTGAGTTTGGGTGTTTCTGCGTGTGTATGGACAGATTTGTTGGATGATTCTCTATCCATAGGAGACTAGTAGGGCATAATAACCTTTTGATTGATTTGGTGAAGCCACTTGTGAAGAGTTTCACACTATGGTTGGAGTTTAGGGAAAGTGTCCCTAAGACATAATTTGAAGAGATTTGTTTCATAACCTTGGGTATTGAATTGGGGTAAGGAGAGTATCTAGACCTTATAGGCCATATGTTATCCATCCTATTTGAAGGATTATGGATTTGGATTGTTCCTAGACCAAGGTTGAAGTGTTGTGGAAGAGATTGAATATCTCTTAGTCATCTCGTTATTCTCTTTGCATCCAAGGTTGCCTTGTTATTATGCTCATCTTTGTTCATTCTATTAGTAAGTGTCAAGTTGCACTTATTGTGGAGCATTCATATATGTGTCGAGTTGTCTAGTGTTGGTCGAGTGTTCTTGTATGTGTTGAGTGAGCCAGAGGTTTCCTTATGGGGGAATCTCATTTAAGGCTATAGATGAAACTAGGAAGTTAACTTGTCAGTTCTTTTCATGCAGGACATAACTAACTTGGAAGGTCTTTAAGTATTATATAAAAATAGGTTTTAATCATGTGATAGTTCTTAGTAAAAGTAGGATCACACACTCTAAACTTTCCTTGAATGTGATTGATAATGAGCTAGGAGAGGCCAAACGCCTAAATAAAGGTTTATACTAAGTTTAAGACTATATACAAGCTGAGGATAAGGGCCTCATACTCAATGATGTTATTGGTATATGGAAAGTATAGCCTATAAGTTAAATAGAGGGGATATTCATCCTCAGAAGGAAGAAAGTAGAAGCTAATGGCAACCCCTCATTTTGTCCTGGTGTCATCAAAGTACAAAGGTTAGGTGTCAAGTTATTGAAATATGTTCTCTCTAACCCTAAGCCTAAAAAATTATTGAAATATGTTCTCTCTAACCCTAACTCTAAATTTGCACTCTCTACCCATTTATGTTGATTGAGTTGTGAAAGTTAGAAATATTTTTGAGAAGGTGTTTATGGGGTGCCAATTAATATTGTAATATAGTGTTCACCAATAGTATCATTTGTTGTTTCTAACCCTAACCCTAGATTTATAGTCGGTAACGTCTATGCAGCGCCCAAAATGTATCATTTCTGATTTTATTGATTTGTTGTTGTGGTTACCTTAGCATGTGTATTAAGGACAACTGACTTTGTTTGTTCAGAGTGAATCATGAGCAGAAAAAAGCTCCAGTTTGAGTAATCAAGCGTTTACATTGTTTAACACTAATTAAAGAAGTAGTTTGTGTTGGACATGCCTTTGGTATTCGATACCTCTTCCCACCAAGCTTGATTGTAACACTACGTGGTTTGGATTCTACCTCTGAGTACATGTATGGCTACTCCAACAAGAAATCACATACATCCAATGGTGCTATATCACATATCACTTCATCCTTGATCTGCATCACTTTGCTTTCAACTCAGGTCTTGAGGATAGACCTTCATTTTGAGGAATGGTCTTAGAGTTTCAAACTTTGGAACTCTCTTTTCTCTATTTAGGAGGAGTCTTGTGTTTATTCAAAATTGGGCAATTTCTTTTATGATGCCCTTCTTTTTGACTGAGGATGTAGGTGTTAAGAGAAATTCTCTAGGGAAACAAATTATATCCGACTTCAAACCGACTTACAATCAATCAGGGATTCACTCCCTAGGTTGACTGCCATTAGAACCCTAGCATCCATGTGTGGGAGAAGGATATTCGAATATTCCATGTGAATAACCCCCTTGATAGTTTCCATGGATTTAGGAAGTATTTTACAAAGAAATGGGGGGACATCTTTTACAGTCACCCATCTAGGGCTCGAAAGAGCTAAAACCTCATCGGTATTAGCATCTGGTGACCATGAGACAACCCTGAAAAATGCAGGAACCTATGTTCAGACTTGTTTTTTGACAAAATCTTTTTTATTTTTAGAGTTCTTGAAAAATATAAGAAATAATCCCTTTTGAATCATTCTATAGTACGTGTATTAAAACCCTAGCCTCTTTGATCACACATTAACTAACCAGCCATTCATATACTTTTGAGTTGGAACCCTAGCTACGTGTGTTGAGCCGCTAGGAAGACAACAATATTATTTATAATTGAAAATAAGATTATTACATATTTTTATAATTGAAAATAAGAATATTAAATGTTTTTATAATTGAAAATAAGATTATTACACGTTTTTTTTATAATAGAAAAATAAATCTAATTAAAACATTATATATAGGAAATTAAAGATAAGTTCTTCTAGACTAACAATTTCCTTTAATCAGATGAAATTAATCAAATAATTATAAATACTCTATATTAATATTTTTTTTATGTAAAGTCTTATTAATTAGAAATTTATTATAAAATTCATGATATTTATTTTATTTAGAATTTTATTTTAAAATTTATATTATAGAAACTCCTTTTTAAAATAATAATCAAAACAATACAAATTAATATATTTCATTATTTTTAATACATATTAGTTTTTTATAAAATATTTTTAAATGTCATTAAAAATTTGAGAATATATATTTCCAACTAGTATTCGAAATATAATAATGATCAATTATTAGACAAAAGTAATGCAAACATATTTTTATATTTGTATATTAAATAAAGCGAAATACGAAGAATAAGAGCTTCCTATATATAGCCAAATTAGACCTAAAAACATACATTCTATCAAGGATTAGAAGGCCTAACGCCAGAACGAACTGAAACACTATAGCGTTGACCAAGATCATTGTTTTCTGGAAACTAAACCTATATTTTATAGACTGAAAATACTCTCCAATTTTAAAATAGTTAAGCAAAGAGTGCTCTACAAAGTAAAAATCTATTGACCATATTTTCTCGCTCAGCAAGAAACTTGTTCACTCAACCTTCCCATTGCCTTGAAGCGAGGCTCCTTCTCTTCATACTTCTGCTCAGAATAAATTTTCATGTAGTCACTAAATGGGTACTTTGGATAAGCAGATAATTCATTATTAGTGTTGCCATTGGGTTGAACGTGAGCTACTAGCTGAGGTGCAGGGCTCACCACTGCATTGTATGAGGGATTATAGAAGGATGCCACTGATAACCGATTTCCACCCTTTGTTGGGAGAATTCTATGCCATGCACTCTTATACTTGCCATTGCTCACTGCTTCTAACTGATCACCAATGTTCACAACTATTGAGTATCTCATAGGTTGGACATCAATCCAGCTACCATTGTTAAGCACTTGAAGGCCAGGAACCTTATCATCTTGGTAGAGAAGAATGAGGCCACCTGCATCTGTATGAGCACGGATTCCCTTTATCAGGTCTGGCCTAGGGCAGGGAGGATAATGGCTCACCTTGGTGCCAAAGAATGGCTTATCCTTCTCTCCCCCTGCAAATACCTTTTTTAGATATCCTTTCTCTAGCCCCAAGCTTTCACTTATTATTTCCAACAATTTCTCTGTCAGATTGAATATTTGGCTGCGGAACTCCTCAATTATCTCCCTGTACAAAATGCAAACGTGAATGAGTTTTTCATTGAATTGAATGAAATGAATTACAGAGTTCACTCTGATTCTACTATCCAAATTACAGGAAAATAATATATACTAAAGTTAAATTATATGAATTGATTCTGTTGATTATGTTTGTTAATTGCTAATAGAATTATATAGAAAGATCAAATATAATGATGTGCAGCAGTATAGATTAGTATTTATTGAATATTGCACATACTTGAAATCTTTGGGTTCCGAAGGCCAAGAATTTGCCTCTTTCATCTGGTGGACTTGAAAAACATCCTCCCAGTCCAAATTCTCAATCTTCTCAACACTATATCCCTTTGCTTCAGCTTCAATGGCTTTGTTCAGCGCCCTTACTGGTGAAGAATCTTTGAAGTTTTGCTCTCTGTTAATCTTATATTGCTGTGAACATACCTCCTTCACACGGTCCATAAGACCATGGTCAATGCCATGGTTTGTGATCTGAAAAATTAAAGACACTTTGAGTTCAGTTTCACCTAAGAGCTTCTCAACCACACAAGTTTGTAATGTATTACTATTATATATTATAATCTTACTGTGTCTTAATAGGAACTTATAGAAAAACAGTAAGAATATAACATAACAACACTAACATTATAACATAACACAGATAAGAACAGAGGTTTATACCTGGAAAAATCCAGGAGATTCACAAGCCTCTGCGATTTGAGCCATAATGGCCTTCCTGTCTCCTCCATCAATGCTCTTTACATCAATCACTGGGACACCCATCTCTTAATTCCTTTGAAAGCTAAAAGACAAACAAATGCTAAACAAACTTGAACAACTGGGAAGATAGATGAACACTTGCTAATGTTTGTAACCCTGGGACCCTATTTATATGTAAAAACGAATTCAAAATAGTTGGGAGATTCAATACACGTGTGAGAATACTTTCCTAGCCTATTCCACCACGTCTCTTTGAATGAAAATTGTTCCAGATGTGGTAGGCAATCAGACCAAGCATAATTGCTTTTGATGTCATACAGTTCAATGGGGCCGTTTCCACATTGTCTTTCCGCCATCTCCATGTTGTCTTTTGACTAAAGATTCGCATTTAGCCTTCAATTCAAAACACATAGCTTAATTTTTATATAGCTATATCTAATTATTTTTTATTAAATGATAAAATCATTTATAAATATGGGTCTGCAATTTCAACGAAAAACACGAGAGACCTAAAATCCAAAATAAACAAAAACATCAGCTCACAAAGAATTGACAACAAACCAAAAAGAAAACTAGATCTAATAGTCGTTTGACTAGGATTCTTAATTTTGTGGCCTATCTTTTGGACTGTGCAAGAATTGACGTTCGATTTATATTTGCATGTTGACGTGCTTGAAATTACCTAAAACTAAGTGTGACATGATCTGTCTGTGATAGTTCATTCTCCGGCTATTAGGTTAGTCAAAACTTCTTTAATTGGCCAATTCAAACATTTGTTTTTCAAGATGCAAGTTGATGTAATCCTCTCAGAATTTTGAGGGAACTTTCCTTATATGTAGCCACGAAGTTGCTCACATAGAGTTGCGAAGCTCAAAATAAAATTTGGGAGGCCCCATGATGGTCACATTGTGACCTTTCAGAAGAAGCTCAAAATAAAATTTGGGAGGCCCTTTGATGGTTACATTGTGACCTTTGAGAAGAAACAGGGACGAATTTTTTCCCATAGTGATGTCAACCATTAAATTTTGGGAGGCTCTTGATGGTCACATTGTGACATTTGATAAGAAACAGGGACGAATTTATTCTTACAGTATTGTCAAGTATTAAATTTTGGAAGGTCCCAAGATGGTTACATTTTAACCTTTCATGCCATCAAAATAGTGAAACTAGTTTGTTGGAAGTTGTGTTTTTTTTTGTTTTTGTCTTTTTTGGGTGTAGGGGTATTATTTGGTTTCAAATTTGTTTAGGTAAGGTTGGTTTTTTTTCTAGTACATTTGGTGTTTATTGTGTTCAATTTTTTAGATTGTGGTGTTTCTTATTAATTGATGTATTGTACAACTTTTTCTTTTTTATTGTTGATTCTTGATATATGTCAGTTTTGTTATCGATTTATTTGTTTTCTTTGCATTTATTTATTTTTTGTCTTTACATGAGAAATGGAGCGCACTTTACGTTGGGACCTTGTCTATTCATGTTGACCATTTTGGAAAGAGTATGATGGGATGTAAGAGCATCTAAGTGTCATAATGACATTGTCAGGTGGGAATTAAAATCAAAATTGAAGAAAAATGCACTTAACTATATTTTCATTAGCTACGGAGTTGGTGTGAAAGGATAAAATCTTTGGGAACCTATGGTGGAGAGAATTCTACACAACAAATGTTATATTTATAGAGATTAAGTCATCTCTTATGGTGTCAAAGGAATAAGAGGAAGGGAAGAAATGTGTAGTTGCGAGCCCTGAAGATCAAATAGGTTAAACCAAAAGGTTGTACAAAGAAACTAAAGAGGAGGAGAGCTCAAATAGTTTAGACATTGTGATATTATTGTTAGAATTCAACTGAGTAGTTTTTAGGTCAAACTCATTGACCAATATTTCATGAGTTGCGCTAGAGCTGGAGTAGCACTGGGTTGGGTGACCTCCTAGGAAGTCTTGGTACTTCACCTCTATGAGCATCACCTAGATGCAATGAGTGCTAAGTGTTCCATTCATTATCGTGAAAGATGGGTTCTTGTGAATCATTACTCATGAAACATTGGTCAATGAGTTTGACTCAAAAACTACATAGTTGAATCCTGACAACAATATCACAATTTGACTTACTGTGGAAAATATCTCTACTTAGCAGTTTAGACCATTTTACAATAAGAAAGAAACTCCACCTTAACTCTTGAGGAAGTCAAATTGACATATAGATATTGACTAGACATCAAAATAGTGAAACTAGTTAGTTGGAAGGGATTGATTTTTTGGTGTGTTGGGGTACTATTTTGATTTCAAATTGTTTAGATAACCTTGGTATTTTCTTGTCTAGTACATTTGGTGTTTATTGTGTTGAATTTTTTAGATTGTGGTGTTTTTTATTAGTTGATTTATCGTAGCCTTTTTGTTTCTTATTGTCGCTTCTTCATGTATGTCAGTTTCTTTATAGATTTTTTTTTTTCTTTGCATTTATTTTTTTATTTTATCTTTATATGAGAAATGGACAATAGTACTTTGAGTTGGCACCTTTTTTACTCATGTTGACCACTTTAGAATGAGGATGACAAGATGTAAGAGCATCTAAGTGTCATAATGACATTGTGAGGTAGGAATTACAGTCAAAATTGAAGAACAATACACTTAAGTATATTTTCATTAGCTTTGGAGTTGGTGTCAAAGGCCAAAATCTTTAGGAATCTAGGGTGGAGAGAGTTCTACAAAAAAATGTTATATTTAGAGATGTTAAGTCATCTCCTATGGTGTCATAAGAATAAGAGGAAGAGAAGAAATGTGTAGTTTTACTAGCCCTATAGGTCAAATAGGTTAAACCAAAAGGTTGTACAAAGGACCTAAAGAGGAGGAAAGCTCAAATAGTTTAGACACTGTGATATTGTTGTTTGGATTTACCTGAGTAAGGTTTTAGTCAAACTCATTGACCAATGTTTCATGAGTTACCCTTGAGCTATAGTAGTACTGGGTTGGGCGACCTCCCGGGAAGTCCTGTTGCTTCACCTCGATGAGCATCACCTAGATGAAATGAGTTCTAATTGTTCCATTCATTATCATGAGAGATGACATCTTCTGAACCACTACTCATGAAACATTGGTAAATGATTTTGACTCAAAAACTACATAGTTGAATCGTGACAACAATACCACAATTTGACTTCCTATGCAAAATATCTCCTACTTATCAGTTTAGACATTTTTTACAGTAAGAAAGAAACTCCATCTTCACTTTTGAGGAGGTCACTTTTAGATATAAACATCGACAAGATATCAAAATGGTGAAACTAGTTTGTTGGAAGGGATGGTTTTTTTGGCGTGTGGGGGGTACCATTATGATTTCAAATTATTTAGATAAGGTTGGTCTTTTTTTATCCAATACATTTTCTGTTTATTGTGTTCAATATTTTAGATTGTGGTGTTTTCTATTTTATATATATATA
>MU223433.1:893144-908832 GCA_018584345.1 Thuja plicata | reverse complement strand
CTAGACTTCACTAGCCATCTTGAGGTCTGACTATTTCCTTATTTGATCAATTATGAAGGCGGATGCTAAATCCCAACCCTCAGCCAATAGTATTCCACTTCCTAGTACTAGTTTCCTGGCATCCTCTAGTGAAATATCCTCATTTTTAGCATCATAATTTTGCAAAGCTATCAATGCCTCATTAGTTATGGTCTCCTTACCATCAACTATCATCTCTGCCCTTATTTGTTCTTTCTTATACCATCTTAGGAAGTCTTTGAATTCCTCAGTCTTCACAAAGTTATCATCATTCAAGAATTCTTGTTGATGAATCAATCTCTCATCAATACATGCCCTAAGAGGCACTTCAACCTCATCTTCTAAATTAGGATGTTATTTTTTTCCCTCCCTGATTTCTTTCCTTAGGTTATTATCATATAACCTATTGCTAGGTACTAAGGCCTTAGCCTTATCTTTCTTCTTATTTTTCCCTTCAGTTGAAGGCTGACCTATCTCCAATTTCTATCTCTTTGCAGTAGGTTCTTCTATATCATCTAGCTGGGTGACTACTGTCAAATCCATAATGTGGCCCTCTACTCCCTGCAATTGTGGCATTTCAATAATGTCTTTTTGTGGTAGGGCATCCTTAGTAGGACATGCATAGTCACTGTCACTACTACTGTTACATTCAGACTCTAAATGATCAGGTGTCTGAGCACCTTTTTTGTCAAGAACCGTATCAAGTTATTCTACAAGCACATAATAGTTGTCTATCATGGCTTTAATCCTATCAAAATATGGGAGATCAGGGTAAAAAACCCCAAAAGCCAACCCATTTCTCTTTATTTGAGTCTCAAGTTTTAACAACTCTTGAATCCTCAGTCTTTTTGTATGAATATCATCTTCATCCAAGCTATTCCTTGTTGCATCTTCCTTTATGCATTCACAATGAACATTAGTATTGGGGATTGTAGGAGTATACAATCTTCTTACCCCTGCCATAAAACCCTCAGGGTCAATGTATCTATAAGGGGCTGCCCCCATTCTGTATCTTTCCAACCATTGACCTACTGCATCAATAGCACCCTTTCCAATTGTGAAGTTAAAAATCTTAAACTGCCTAGGGGTCAAAGTCCCCTTCTTATGTGGCACAAAATGCTCATTGTCTATCAACAATAGCTGCCATATGAATTCCATTACTGCCACTCTTGCTGGTACATAATATGGTAAGAGATGCAGAGGGTGAATACACCCATATACCCTAATGACTGTGTAATTCTCTTCCAAAAAGAAGTCACCCCAATTATGCTTTCCATCCCACTTGTCTGTATAATCACAAGGTCTCAGCAGCTGCATGATCTTCAATGGGACTCTTGTTCTGTTGATCCCCAAACTCTGTATTATTGGATACATTATCCAATTCTGAAAGGCACAATAATCACAGTCCCTAGAATTATAATTCCAAACCCTCACCCAAAATTGGATAGGATTTTGTTCTGCTTGGTAGAATCTCTGAGGAACTAGATTATTAACATCCATGATAAAAAAAATTGAAATACAAAAGGAGATGCATAAGAATGGAGTAATGTAGAAACTTAGGCTCCTTCTCCTTTGGGTTTTTTAACTTTTTCTGGGTTGTAATGAAACCCTCATGCATCTCATCAATTATATGTTGTATGTAATCATAACTGGTGCTTGAATGCACCTCCTGTAAGTCGAGCACCATCATCAGGATGCCAACATTAATTTTCTTGGCTTCTCCATCTATCCCTAGCACTCTACATAGGGCATAGGAAATATATTTAACATAGAAGTGTAGATCCTTGTAATAATATGGGTTGGTCCCGGCCATAGGATCTAAGTACTTTCTCACTTATTTCAACATGTGTTTTTGCAATAAGCCTTTTGCAATACCAGGCTTCAAATTATACCTTTTCTCCTGCTTTGTCATGTCAATTTTAGTAGACATGGTACTAAACAAGCCGAAGGATTGCATGAACGAATTTATGTTCAATATTACTAAGGAAGTGCCATCATTCCTTTTAATGGTCTTGGATAAAACATCATAATTATTAGCTAAGTCTAAGAATAAGTCTACATCTACGAAGACATCAGGAACAATCAACCTGGCTAAACCACTGGTCCAAGGGTTTGATACTGAAATGGCCTTATCAGAGTTCTTATAGAAATAATTAAACAATGAGAAATCTATTGTCCCTGGAGTATGAGCATCTCTGATATTGTGATATTCATCTAAGAGCACATTTACATTTGCCCTTTTATTCTGAGTTGAACTAGGGAGTAGACGGAGGAATTCATCTGAATAATTAACTTTTCCTTTAGCCTCGTCTTCCACCCTCTCACTTTCACCACTGGTCGAGGATACACTCACTTCTCTACTCATGTTTTTAGTGCTTGAATCTCCTCTTTTTTACTGATATTGAAAAAAATCTATCACTGATACTCACAGACTATCCTTTGCGCAATTCTGGAAACAATGAACTTTTAAATCATAGAAAACTCTACAAATCTTTGAATTTTACTCTGTTTGACAACTGAACTCTTCAAATTTAGAAACTCTGAAAACAAAGTAAATGCAAATGAATAAGCCATCAACTCCTTATAGTAACCATTCAAAGTACATAGTTCATGATTCTTAGAACATCAATTCTTCCTTTAATGCCACATACTGTGAACATAATTGAAAACCTAGCCGTAGTTTTCTGAGGGTGACAGGAAAATCAAATTTGTAAAACTGAATCCTCGGTAAAACCTTATAAAATTCAAAGGAGCTGACATGTCACCCTGGGATTGGCCCTTTGTCATACATCTCAGCTACCCCTTTTCTACACAGTAATCAAAATCTAAAAATCTGATTGGCCGCCGAATAATTCATACTGACATATTTAATACTGGCGCCTTTTTACAGAAATTAGCATTAAGCGACAAGGCGACTGCACTCATTTTCTCTGTCACTGACCCCAATCCTTAACCCATGATTTATCCAGAGACATGGCAACTGTGCAACTTCCTTATGTTTACTAACCAGAGTCAACATTTGGCGATCACGCGACACAAGGAAATCAAAATCACGAATGGTTATCACTAACCCACGTTATTTTATGAGACTATGCGACTAAATGTTAGTGTTAGCTTCAGGAATTATTTCTTAGTCACCGAATGTTACCTTTCTTTTTTCAGACTGTGCGACAACCCTTAGTCACCTAATCACTGAATGAAAATGTTGAATGTCGAAAACTTCATGAGACTTTGCGACAAAGCATCCTGCCCTTAAAATCATCCTGCGACCTTGCGACATACCCTTAGCCGCTGATTCACGAGGAATTTTCTCCTTAGACTCTTTTATCCTCAGACTTGGCGACTACCATAGGATATTTTCATGATTTTATCTGACGGCTGTCGCTTAATCACCAAGTAACTTATCATACCTTTTAAAATATCTTGAGACGCTGCGACTAACAGTTACCCCTAATTAGTCTTGTAGTCGCTGAATAAACTTATACCTTTAAGCAACCATTCTGAAATCCATTTGCCTCCTGACACATGTCTTATTATGATTTGAAAGCTGAGCTATTTGGTGACAACCTGACTGTGCTTTATCCCAAACTATTAAAGGTTAGTCGCGTAGTCTCGTGGACTTCAACTTAACTGGCATCTTTTCTAGAGACTGCGTGACTAAAGGCTTTGCATCACACTTTATACTAGACTCATTTAGCGATTATGTGACAGAAGGTAATCATGATGTCTCTTATTAAACCCTTGACTGCTGAAACTTCATGCGACATCCCAACCTGTCTGTGGGCCCACTGACCTATTACTGCTCTATTCAAATGATTCTGTGATTTACGTGACATAAAGCAAATCGCGAAGTATGAGAGAGAAAAGAGAATATTCTATTACTACATGAGACTACGTGATACAAGCTAATCACCAAGTCAAGGATAAAAAGGAATATTCTGCTTTAAGTTTTGCGACTAAGCGATTAGAAAAGAGCTCATGACTTAAGTGAGGTGTAATAGGTAACTGAGAAATATAAGGAGACAATGCCTTATAGTTTTTCTTCAAATTTGAACATTGAGAAATAGCTAGGGTTTCAAGTGTTTTGAAAATTTTCAAAGGATTTAGGCTTGAAAACATGAAAACTTGGAGAGGGAAAACTAGACCAAGTGAGGGAAAGAAACCAAAACCTAGAATACAACCAACAATGGCTCTGATGAGGATTGGCTAAACAAGGTTTATGACAAAGAACCACAGAATCTCTGGTTGCAGAGCACAACAAAAACAAAACCGAACCCCAAAGGTGGGAGAGAAATATTTACAGAACTTACAAACAGGGAAAAGACTAAACATATAATACATATTTACTTGTGCACAATTTTCAAATGAAGAAAGGTTTCAAAAATTTCCCATGCACAGGCAACTCAAAACCTTCTCCCTGCATATCTTTCAACAAATATGAGTCTTTACCATAATGTTCTGAGATCATATAAGGCCCTAACCATAAAGACTCAAATTTCTTATGCTTACCTTTGTCTTCTGCCTTTGCATTCCATTGGAGAACTAAGTCATCAGCCTAAAACTCTCTATTAGTAGCCCTCTTGTCAAATAAATACTTCACTTTGTGTTGTAACCCTATGTTCTCCCTCTGACTTTCTCTCCTAGTTTCCTCCAATTCTATCAATTGTATCATTTTGTCTTGCATTGGGTCAGAGATATCTAAGTGTTCTTCTTGTATAAACTGGTAAACAGGTAATAAATTATTCATTAGCAACCTTGCTGGTAAACCGTATACCAATTCAAAAGGGGATTTACCAGTTACTTTCTTGGTTGTGATTCTATCAGCCCAAAGGGATAACCTCAACTTTGTGTGCCATGTTTTCTTATTTTGTTCCAGAGTCCTTTTTAGTATCTTCAATATACTTTTGTTGCTAGACTTAACTTGTCCATTAGCTTGTGGGTGATATGGGGATGAGTATGATATTTTAATCCCATACCTTTCACAAAAATTTGTCATTCCTTCTAATATGAAACTCATAGCATTATCCATTACTAGTTTACTAGGCACACCAAACCTGGTCAAAATGTTATCCATGAGAAACTCAGTAACCACCTTGCTTGTTGCTCTCCTGGTTGGGATAGCCTCAATCCATTTAGTAAAGTAATTAGTGGCCACCAGTATCTAGCTATGTCCTGCACTAGATTTCTCTTGAAATTCACCAATAAAATCGATTCCCCACATACCAAAAGGAGCCTCAGTGCTTACTGGATTCAGAAAACAGAGCACCTGCAAATTTTAATTTGTTGGAAAAATTCTGACATGGTTGACATTTTCTGACATGAATATATGTGTCCTTGAACAAGGTAGGCCAATAATATCCTAACCTCAAAATCTTATGGGCGGTGGTCCTAGCCAAAAAATGACCTCCACATTCCCCTTCATGCATTTCTGCTAAAACCCTCTCAGCTTGGAAATTGTCAAGGCACAACAACAGTATACTATTCTTATCTTTCCAAAACAAATCTCCCTGAATTAGAATATATCTTTGAGTTTGTAACTTCAAACTTCTCTTTTGATTTTTAGATAAATGATCAGGGCACTTAGCAGTTTTGAGAAAGAAAACAATATCAGTGTAATATGGTTGCCTCTCTATACTGGTAATGGTTTGGTCATGTGCTCCTGTCTGATTTGTTTGTACTAAATCTAGGTTCTCTTATGTCATAAGTTTAGCCAAGCCTTGACCTCTTATCAGTTTGGTGATATTGATTTCCAGATTGAACTCTTGAATTCTTGTAATCCATTTGCATCTCTTACCAGTTACTTCTGACTGTGTAAGAATATCTTTTACTGCTGAATGAGGAACAAAAGCTTGCACCTTGGCACACACCAAATAGGGCTTGAAAGACTTCACAGCCTTTACCAATGCATATGCTTTCTTTTCCATTATTTCATAGTTAAGTTCTGTAGCCTGCAAGTATCTACTATAAAAGGCTATGGGATGTTCAAATCCTTGTTCATCTTTCTGAAGCAATATTGCATCAATTATATGAAATGATGCAAATGAAAATAGGGAGAAAGGCTTAGTGTAATCTAGGGATTTCAACACTGGAGCTTCCTGCACTACCTTCTTTATCCTTTCAAAATCTTGTTGGGCCTCGTCACTCCAAACAAATTTGACATCTTTCTTTAACAATTTTATAATGGGCTTCACAATCTCAGCAAAATTGGCTACAAATCTTCTGACAAAGTTAATCTTTCCTAAGAAAGATTGTACACTCTTTAATTTTTTTGGGGCAATTACCCTCTGAATTGCTTCTACTCTCTCAGGGTCTATTCTTACCCCTTCTCTGGATACTATATGCCCAAGCAACTTTCCCTCTTTTACTGCAAAATGACATTTCTTAGGGTTTAATGAAACACCATATTCCAATGCTTTATTAAATATCTTTCCCAAATGATCACAATGATAACTAGCCCTTTTTGAATTTACAGTTAAGTCATCTTGGTAAATAACCATGAATAAATCAATAAACTCTTTGAAAGCAACATCCATGGCTCTCTGAAAAGTCGCACCTGCATTTATTAAACCAAAAGGCATCCTAATATACACATATGTTCCCCATGGAGTAGTAAATGCAAATGAATAAGCCATCAACTCCTTATAGTAATCGTTCGAAGTACATAGTTCATGATTCTCAGAACATCAATTCTTCCTTTAATGCCACATACTGTGAACATAATTGAAAACCTAGCCGTAGTTTTCTGAGGGTGATAGGAAAATCAAATTTGTAAAACTGAATCCTCGGCAAAACCTTATAAAAATCAAATGAGTTTACATGTCACCCTGGGATTGGCCCTCTGTCATATATCTCAGCTACCCCTTTTCTGCATAGTAATCAAAATCTAAAAATCTGATTGGCCGCCGAATAATTCATACTGACATATTTAATACTGGCACCTTTTTACAGAAATTAGCATTAAGCGACAAGGCGACTGCACTCATTTTCTCTATCGCTGACCCCAATCCTTAACCCGTGATTTATCCAGAGACATGGCAACTATGCAACTTCCTTATGTTTACTAACTAGAGTCAACATTTGGTGATCACGCGACACAAGGAAATCAAAATTGTGAATGGTTATCACTAAACCACGTTATTTTATGAGACTATACGACTAACTATTAGTGTTAGCTTTAGCAGTTATTTCTTAGTCGCTGAATGTTACCTTTATTTTGTTAGACTGCGTGACAACCCTTAGTCACCTAATCGCTGAATGAAAATGTTGAATGCCCAAAACTTTGTGAGACTTTGCGACAAAGCATCCTGCCCTTAAAATCATCTTGCGACCTTGCGACATACCCTTAGCCACTGATTCACGAGGACTTTTCTCCTTAGGCTCTTTTATCCTCAGACTTGGCGACTACCGTAGGATCTTTTCATGATTTTATCTGATGGTTGTCACTTAATCGCCAAGTAACTTATCATAACTTTTAAAATATCTTAAGACCCTGCGACTAACAGTTACCCCTAATTAGTCTCGTAGTCGCTGAATAAACTTATACCTTTAAGCGACCATTCTGAAATCCATTTGCCTCCTGACACATGTCTTATTTTGATTTGAAAGCTGAGTTATCTGGAGACAACCCGACTGTGCTTTATCCCAAACTATTAAAGGTTAGTCGCGTAGTCTCGTGGACTTCAACTTAACTGGCATCTTTTCTAGAGACTGCGTGACTAAAGGCTTTGCATCAAACTTTATAATAGACTCATTTATCGATTATGCGACAGAAGGTAATCGCGATGTCTCTTATTAAACCCTTGATTGCTGAAAACTTCATGCGACATCCTGATCTGTCTGTGGGCCCACTGACCTATTACTGCTCTATTCAAATGATTCCATGATTTACGTGACATAAAGAAAATCGCGAAGTATGGGAGAGAAAAGGGAATATTCTGTTACTACATGAGACTACGTGACACAGGCTAATCGCTAAGTCAAGGATAAAAAGGAATATTCTACTTTAAGTTATGTGACTAAGCGATTAGAAAAGAGCTCATGACTTAAGTGAGCCGTAGAAGGTAACTGAGAAATATAAGGAGACAATGCCTTAGGGTTTTTCTTCAAATTTGAACATTGATAAATAGCTAGGGTTTCAAGTCTTTTGAAAATTTTCACAGGATTTAGGCTTGAAAATATGAAAACTTGGAGAGGGAAAACCAGACCAATCGAGGGAAAGAAACCAAAACCTAGAATACAACCAACAATGGCTCTGATGAGAATTTACTAAACAAGGTTTATGACAAAGAACCTCAGAATCTCTGGTTGCAGACCACCAGAAAAATAGAACCAAACCCCAAAGGTGGGAGAGAAATATTTACAGAACTTACAAACATGGAAAAGACTAAATATATAATACATATTTACTTTTGCACTGCAACAATTTTCAACTGAAGAAAGGTTTCAAAAATTTCCCATGCACAGGAAAGTCAAAACCTTCTCCCTGCATATCTTTCAACAAATATGAGTCTTTACCATAATGTTCTGAGATCATATAAGGCCCTAACCATAAAGACTCAAATTTATTATGCTTACCTCTGTCTTCTGCCCTTGCATTCCATTGGAGAACTAAGTCATCAGCCTGAAACTTTCTGTTAGTAACCCTCTTGTCAAATAAATACTTCACTTTGTGCTATAACCCTATGTTCTCCCTCTGACTTTCTTTCCTGGTTTCCTCCAATTCTATCAACTGTACCATTATGTCTTGCATTGGGTCAGAGATATCTAAGTGTTCTTCTTGTATAAACTAGTAAACAGGTAATAAATTATTCATTGGCAACCTTGCTGGTAAACCGTATACCAATTCAAAAGGGGATTTACCAGTTACTTTCTTGGTTGTGATTCTATCAGCCCAAAGGGCTAACCTCAACTTTGTGTGCCATGTTTTCTTATTTTGTTCCAGAGTCCTTTTTAGTATCTTCAATATACTTTTTTTTCTAGACTCACCTTTTCCATTAGCTTTTGGGTGATATGGGGATGAGTATGATATTGTAATCCCATACCTTTCACAAAAACTTGTCATTTCTTCTGATCTAAAACTCATAGAATTATCCATTACTAGTTTACTAGGCACACCAAACCTGGTTAAAATGTTATCCATGAGAAACTCAGTAACCACCTTGCTTGTTGCTCTCCTGGTTTGGATAGCCTC
This sequence comes from Thuja plicata, assembly GCA_018584345.1. Classification (NCBI taxonomy): domain Eukaryota; kingdom Viridiplantae; phylum Streptophyta; class Pinopsida; order Cupressales; family Cupressaceae; genus Thuja; species Thuja plicata. Next base: position 899,624 of record MU223433.1, on the reverse strand, counting down.
AATCCATTTAGTAAAGTAATCAGTGGCCACCAGTATCCAGCTATGTCCTGCACTATATTTCTCTTGAAATTAACCAATAAAATCAATTCCCCACATAGCAAATGGAGCCTCAGTGCTTACTAGATTCAGCAACAGAGCACCTGCAAATTTTAATTTGTTGGAAAACTTCTGACATGGTTGACATTTTCTGACATGAATATATGTGTCCTTGAACAAGGTAGGACAATAATATCCTGTCCTCAAAATCTTATGGGCGGTGGTCCTAGCCAAAAAATGACTTCCACATTCCCCTTCATGCATTTCTGCTAAAACCCTCTCAGCTTGGAAATTGTCAAGGCACAACAATAGTATACCATTCTTATCTTTCCAAAACAAATCTCCCTGAATCAGAATATATCTTTGAGTTTTTAACTTCAAACTTCTCTTTTGATTTTCAGATAAATGATCAGGGCACTTAGCAATTTTGAGAAAGAAAACAATATCAGTGTAATATGGTTGCCTCTCTATACTGGTAATGGTTTGGTCATGAGATCCTATTTGATTTGATTGTACTAAATCCAGGCTCTCTTCTGTCATAAGTTTAGCCAAGCCTTGACCTCTTATCAATTTGGTGATATTGATTTCCAGATTGAACTCTTGAATTCTTGTAATCCATTTGCATCTCCTACCAGTTACTTCTGACTGTTTAAGAATATCTTTTACTGCTGAATGAGGAACAAAAGCTTGCACCTTTGCACACACCAAATAGGGCCTGAAAGACTTCACAGCCTTTACCAATGCATATGCTTTCTTTTCCATTATTTCATAGTTAAGTTCTGCAGCCTGCAAGGATCTACTATAAAAGGCTATGGGATGTTCAAATCCTTGTTCATCTTTCTGAAGCAATATTGCAGCAATTGTATGAAATGATGCAAATGTAAAGAGGGAGAAAGGCTTAGTGTAATCTGGGGATTTCAATACTGGAGCTTCTTGCACTGCCTTCTTTATCCTTTCAAAATCTTGTTGGGCCTCATCACTCCAAACAAATTTGACATCTTTCTTCAGCAATTTTATAATGGGCTGCACAATCTCAGAAAAATTGGCTACAAATCTTCTGACAAAGTTAATCTTTCCTAAGAAAGATTGTACACTTTTTAAGTTTTTGGGGAAATTACCCTCTGAATTGATTCTACTCTCTCAGGGTCTATTCTTACCCCTTCTCTGGATACTATATGCCCAAGCAACTTTCCCTCTTTTACTACAAAATGACATTTCTTAGGGTTTAATGAAACACCATATTCCATTGCTTTATTAAATATCTTTCCCAAATGATCACAATGATCACTAGCCCTTTTTGAATATGCAGTTAAGTCATCTTGGTAAATAAACATGAATAAATCAATAAACTCTTTGAAAGCAACATCCATGGCTCTCTAAAAAGTCGCACCTACATTTATTAAACCAAAAGGCATCCTAATATACACATATGTTCCCCATGGAGTAGTAAATGCAAATGAATAAGCCATCAAATCCTTATAGTAATCGTTCGAAGTACATATTTCATGATTCTCAAAACATCAAATCTGCCTTTAATGCCACATACTGTGAACATAATTGAAAACCTAGCCGTAGTTTTCTGAGGGTGACAGGAAAATCAAATTTGTAAAAATGAATCCTCAGCAAAACCTTATAAAATTCAAATGAGCTGACATGTACCCTGGGTTTGGCCCTCTATCATATATTTCAGCTACCCCTTTTTTGCACAGTAATCAAAATCTAAAAATCGGATTGGCCACCGAATAATTCATACTAACATATTTAATACTGGCACCTTTTTACAGAAATTAGCATTAAGCGACAAGGTGACTGCACTCATTTTCTCTGTCGCTGACCCCAATCCTTAACCCGTGACTTATCCAGAGACATGGCAACTATGAAACTTCCTTATGTTTACTAACCAGAGTCAACATTTGGTGATCACGCGACACAAGGAAATCAAAATTGTGAATGGTTATCACTAACCCACATTATTTTATGAGACTATGCAACTAACTGTTAGTGTTAGCTTCAACAGTTATTTCTTAGTCGCCGAATGTTACCATTCTTTTGTCAGACTGTGCGACAACCCTTAGTCACCTAATCGCTGAATGAAAATGTTGAATGCTGAAAACTTCATGATACTTTGTGACAAAGAATCCTGCCCTTAACATCATCCTACAAGCTCGCAACATACCCTTAGCCGCTGATTCGTGAGGACTTTTCTCCTTAGGCTCTTTTATCCTCAAACTTGGCGACTACTATAGGATCTTTTCATGATTTTATCTAACAGTTGTCACTTAATTGCCAAGTAACTTATCATACCTTTTAAAATATCTCGAGACCCTGCGACTAACAGTTACCCCTAATTAGTCTCATAGTCACTGAATAAACTTATACCTTTAAGCGACAATTCTGAAATCCATTTGCCTCCTGACACATGTCTTATTCTGATTTGAAAGCTGAGTTATCTAGTGACAATCCGACTGTGCTTTATCCCAAATTGTTAAAGGTTAGTCATGTAGTCTCATGGACTTCAACTTAACTGGCATCTTTTCTAGAGACTGCGTGACTAAAGGCTTTGCATCACACTTTATACTAGACTCATTTAGCGATTATGTGACAGAAGGTAATCGTGATGTCTCTTATTAAACCCTTGACTGCTGAAAACTTCATACGACATCCTGACCTATCTATGGGCCCACTGACCTATTACTGCTCTGTTCAAATGATTCTGTGATTTACGTGACATAAAGCAAATCGTGAAGTGTGGGAGAGAAAAGGGAATATTTTGTTACTACATGAGACTACGTGACATAGGCTAATCGCTAAGTCGAGGATAAAAAGGAATATTCTTCTTTAAGTTATGTGACTAAGGAATTAGAAAAGAGCTCATGACTTAAGTGAGGCGTAAAAGGTAACTGAGAAATATAAGGAGACAATGCCTTAGGGTTTTTCTTCAAATTTGAACATTGAGAAATAGCTAGGGTTTCAAGTCTTTTGAAAATTTTCACAGGATTTAGGCTTGAAAACATGAAAACTTGGAGAGGGAAAACCAGACCAATCAAGGGAAAGAAACCAAAACCTAGAATACAACCAACAATGGCTCTGATGAGGATTGGCTAAACAAGGTTTATGAGAAAGAACCACAGAATCTCTAGTTGCAGAACACCACAAAAATAGAACTGAACCCCAAAGGTGGGAGAGAAATATTTATAGAACTTACAAATAGGGAAAAGACTAAACATATAATACATATTTACTTGTGCACTGCAACAATTTTCAACTGAAGAAAGGTTTCAAAAATTTCCCATGCACAGGAAACTCAAAACCTTCTCCCTGCATATCTTTCAACAAATATGAGTCTTTGCCATAATGTTCTGAGATCATATAAGGCCCTAACCATAAAGACTCAAATTTCTTATGCTTACCTCTGTCTTCTACCCTTGCATTCCATTAGAGAACTAATTCATCAGCCTGAAACTTTCTGTTAGTAGCCCTCTTGTCAAATAAATACTTCACTTTGTGCTGTAACCCTATGTTCTCCCTCTGACTTTCTCTCCTGGTTTCCTCCAATTCTATCAACTATATCATTCTATCTTGCATTGGGTCAGAGATATCTAAGTGTTCATCTTGTATAAACTGGTAAACAGGTAATAAATTATTCATTGGCAACCTTGCTGGTAAACCGTATACCAATTCAAAAGGGTATTTACCAGTTACTTTCTTGGTTGTGATTCTATCAGCTCAAAGGGCTAACCTCAACTTTGTGTGCCATGTTTTCTTATTTTGTTCCAGAGTCCTTTTTAGCATCTTCAATATATTTTTGTTGCTAGACTCAGCTTATCCATTAGCTTGTGGGTGATATGGGGATGAGTATGATATTATAATCCCATACCTTTCACAAAAACTTGTCATTTCTTCTGATATTAAACTCATAGCATTATCCATTACTAGTTTACTAGGCACACCAAACCTAGTTAAAATGTTATCCATGAGAAACTCAGTAACCACCTTGCTTGTTGCTCTCCTGATTGGGATAGCCTCAATCCATTTAGTAAAGTAATCAGTGGCCACCAGTATCCAGCTATGTCCTACACTAGATTTCTCTTGAAATTCACCAATAAAATCAATTCCCCACATAGCAAAAGGAGCCTCAGTGCTTACTGGATTCAGCAACAGAGCACCTGCAAATTTTAATTTGTTGGAAAAATTCTTACATGGTTGACATTTTCTGACATGAATATATGTGTCCTTGAACAAGGTAGGCCAATAATATCCTGACCTCAAAATCTTATGGGCGGTGGTCCTAGCCGAAAAATGACCTCCACATTCCCCTTCATGCATTTCTGCTAAAACCCTCTCAGCTTGGAAATTGTCAAGGCACAAAAATAGTATACCATTCTTATATTTCCAAAACAAATCTCCCTGAATCAGAATATATCTTTGAGTTTGTAACTTCAAACTTCTCTTTTGATTTTCAGATAAATGATCAGGGCACTTAGCAGTTTTGAGAAAGAAAACAATATCAATGTAATATGGTTGCCTCTCTATACTGGTAATGGTTTGTTCATGTGCTCCTATCTGATTTGATTGTACTAAATCTAGGTTCTCTTCTATCATAAGTTTAGCCAAGCCTTGACCTCTTATCAATTTGGTGATATTGATTTCCAGATTGAACTCTTAAATTCTTGTAATCCATTTGTATCTCTTACCAGTTACTTCTGACTGTGTAAGAATATCTTTTACTACTGAATGAGGAACAAAAGCTTGCACCTTGGCACACATCAAATAGGGCCTGAAAGACTTCACAGCCTTTACCAATGCATATGCTTTCTTTTCCATTATTTCATAGTTAAGTTCTGTAGCCTGCAAGGATCTACTATAAAAGGATATGGGATGTTCAAATCCTTGTTCATCTTTCTGAAGCAATATTGTAGCAATTGTATGAAATGATGCAAATGAAAATAGGGAGAAAGGCTTAGTGTAATCTGGGGATTTCAACACTAGAGCTTCCTGCACTACCTTCTTTATCCTTTCAAAAGCTTTTTGGGCCTCATCACTCCAAACAAATTTGACATCTTTCTTTAACAATTTTATAATGGGCTTCACAATCTCAACAAAATTGGCTACAAATATTCTGACAAAGTTAATCTTTCCTAAGAAAGATTGTACACTCTTTAATTTTTTTGGGGCAATTACCCTCTGAATTGCTTCTACTCTCTCAGGGTCTATTATTACCCCTTCTCTGGATACTATATGCCCAAGCAACTTTCCCTCTTTTACTGCAAAATGACATTTCTTGGGGTTTAATGAAACACCATATTCCAATGCTTTATTAAATATCTTGCCCAAATGATCACAATGATCACTAGCCCTTTTTGAATATGCAATTAAGTCATCTTGGTAAATAACCATGAATAAATCAATAAACTCTTTGAAAGCAACATCCATGGCTCTCTGAAAATTTGCACCTGCATTTATTAAACCAAAAGGCATCCTGATATACACATATGTTCCCCATGGAGTAGTAAATACAATTTAATATTTCTCTGACTCTTTGACTAAAACTTGGTTGTAACCCGAAAAACCATCCATCATTGATAACAATTCACAACTAGTAACCTTATGCAACATTGCTTCCATATTAGGCAATGAATAATTATCTTTCAATGAAGCAATATTGAGATTTCTGAAATCAACACATAGTATGATGTCACCATTTTTCTTTCTAACTGGCACTAGATTTGATACCCATGTTGAATGTCTAATAGGCGGGATTATCCCAGCATCTTTGAGTTTCATCAACTCTTGTTGCATTTTGGGAGCCAACAAAGGGTTAATAGGTCTTTGTTTATGCCTGAATGGCTTGACATCTGATTTCAAAGGAATTTCATGTTGAAAAAGGTGCTCTCTATATGCCTTCAAGTCCTCATATGACCACGCAAAAACATGCTTGTATTTTTTCAGTAACTTGATCAGATTTATCCTTACATGAGATTCCAAACCTTTTCCTATATAAACTATCTGAGGACTATTTTCTGATCCTAAATTTATTTCTTCCAAATCCTCAACGTTGGCATTGCTTATCTTTACTGAATCATTTTGCTGGCTAACAAACAATGCTTCAAGTTCAACCAAACCCCTATAAATCTGATTAGAAATCAATTGAACAACTTCATTTCCCAAGATGTAATCCTTTCCATCATTTGATTCTAATAAGGAACTGCAGTCTATGCTCTGGTTTTCATAGTGATCTAAACATTGCATGAACCTTAAAATATCTTTATCAGCCTGGAACACCTACCAGTTGTATATATTGTCTAGAACAACTGGCTTTGTTTTTACTTCAAGTATTGATACTCCATGTAAGGTCAAATCATCATTTTTCAAAGCAACATTTGCTAGAAAATCAGCCATAATATTCTTTGACCTTTCCAACCAGGTTATATTAAAAGCATCAAA
>MU223433.1:876697-886731 GCA_018584345.1 Thuja plicata | reverse complement strand
CCATTTTGGAATCATAAGCATTTAAATAAGTTGCTAGACATACCTCTTCATCTAGCCTTATCTTTTGAAATAGTTTATGCATAGCTCTTTGAAACCTTGTGTTAAATTCTGTGACCTCTTCATTGTAATTTTTCTTGATATTATTGAACTCATTCAATAAAAAGCCTTTATTTGTTTTGTCTCCATACTGATCTTTAAACAATTATATCAAATCATCCATAGAGACAACTGATCCATTAGAAAGACTTCTAAACCATTCTCTTGCATCCTCAACTAAGGACTGAACAAATAATTTCATTAATACATCCTCATGGGTAATATTTAAGTCATCAACAAAGTTGATGAACTTTCTTAAGTGTGTTTCACAAGAAATGACATTATTACCTGCAAACTTTGGGAGCTTTTCTCCCACATCACTCACATCCTTAGGAAAAGCATTAGGGTATCTAGGGATACCAACAAAGTTAAACTGTTTATACCTCTCGGTATGCAATGGTTTTCTTTGAAATCCATCATCTTCCTTAGAAGCAGTAGCTCTAGTTCCAAAGGTTATAATATTTTCAGGTCCAGTATGATTATACTTTGGAGATTGCAAAAAATCAATCTTTTTCTTCATTTCAATTGTTGCAGCTTCCATATGAGCCTTTTCTAACATTTTTTCCATGGTTTCTTTTTCAACTCTCAATCTTTCCAAGTCAATCTCTAATTTGGACATCTGTTCTACCAATGGATTTTGAAACTCAGGTTGTTTGTGTTCACCCATCTTTTGTTTACCCTTATTTATTTGTAAAATAGAAGCTTTATGAGTGAATGGTATTTCTTGATCATTTTGAAACTTCTCAGAATCCTTGGTAACCTGATGTCTTGAAGACCTTTTTCTATTATTGTCTAGAACCTTATGATCATTGTTTTTCTTTCTTAATGCTCTCTCCTTTTTCATTTGTTGAACCAGGGCAAGCTGTTTCAAAATGGACTTTTCCTCATTTACTAACATATCTGAGGGAGCATATTTTGAATCTAAACTAGGTGTACTAATTTCCTCTCTCTCATTTGAATTAGAAGTGACTGTGGGAGTATCCAATACTCTTTCAACAGCCTCTTCATATTCTAAATTATTTCCATCACGAGAGCGTTGATTGGTATTCATGTCTCTCCTTACATTACCCTCTCTATTTCTTGGAGGGGTTTCATCGATATTACCCTGATCTCTCTTTTTCCTCCAAGACATACCTATTCTTGAAGATGATGGGAGTCCATCATGTAATACCCTTTTAGGATCAGTTCTCACCCTTGACCTAGTATTCATTCCAAAAGACATTTGTTAACTTTGCACTAATCTCAGAGATTTCCTTTTAGAGTCGCCACCCAATAAATTGGGATGAATGAATAGCTATCAAGGGACAATATGAAAACAACTACCGGGATTTTGTAAAAAATTTGGTCCTTGACACACCAGAGATTTCTGAATACTTGTACAAGACTTTACAATCTCTTTCCCCAACAGAGTCGCCAATTTGTTAGCGCTTTTTCTTGCACCACTTACCTGAATATGACAGTATACCTTGTATACTTGATTGAAACCTCTTTTAGGAAAGAGAAAGGATAATTGCTAAGGTATTTGATAACACTGGAGATATCTATTATCACCTCCTTCATTTTCGAGCTCCACATACTCAGGCAGGTATTGCCTTTTAAAGATTACTGATATTTTCAGCCTATATGTTTGGTGGATTTTTTCATTCAGTGGTTATGTACCTAAAAACTCACTGTAACAACTTATAGAACACTTTAGAGATTGCGATGACTAGTTTGAAACAGAGTACTATAAGCCAGGCTATGGTTTTGAAAACATAAACCAATGAGTCAAGGATTTGCATCCTTCTTCCTTTTACTTTAGGAGGGACAACCTAATGATTCACTCTCTAAAGAATCAACAAAATGGACGTTGTCCTACTGACATAAGTCCTTGATGAGTTCATCTCATATATTTTAGTGACAAGTGTGTTTGGAATAATTTTGAATGTTTCTAAAAACCTAGATGATGATAAATTATCAGACTCGGATCTAGATCAGTGCCTATCCTTTGGGTTATAGAGTCAAAAGCTTGAAGTTTCACATAAAAAAAACACTGTAATCTGCCTTACAACCTACATTCAATTAGGATAAAGTGCCTTACAAATTATCTGATTACCTCTAAAATACTGTATCAAATCCTTAAATACTGAGATGCATCCTAAAACTACTCACAAAACTTAGTTCTTTACATGAAAGAAACTTGCAAGTAATTAGATAATCACCTTGTAACCAAAATGCTTCAGAATGCCTTACAATCTTAAACATAAAAAAGCATACACAAGAAATAAAGAGACAACAATAAAGAAGATTAAAATTGCACCGTATTTTATTGATGTAATCCTTCTTTCATACATAAGAAAAACATTTGAAGCTTGAAAGAACACATGCACAGATTTAGAAAGACTGATTTTTTACATTATATTTCATCCTCCTTTTTACAATGGAACTCTCTTCTATATATATAGGTTTTCAACCATCTTGGAATCCTTTTCAAAAGGATTCTACAAGCTTCAGATTGTCTCAGAAAACCTAACCCTAAAACTACAGAAGAGACAAAAAGAAAGAGAGAGAAGAAGCGGTGGAAAGACCAAGTCAAAAAGATAAAAAAAAATATGCTTTGTTCTTCTCCCAATCCAGCGACTTGAATCTGATAGTATACATAGTAGATGGTAGTATTTATGTCGAGTCTGGATGAGTGTGCTTTTAGATTTACCTATATTCTCCTTTTGCAATAATTGTCCTCTTTATCTTCAATAGTGAGGTACCAAGTAGTCATCCTTACTCATCGTCCAAAATTTCTTCTTCAACTGCTGGCTTCTTTTTCTTGGGTGTAGTCATTACTTCCCATGCTTTCACTTCATCATCTGATGGCCACTTTAAGTCCTGAGTACTCTGTATTTGGACCTTTTGCCTTTCCCATCTTGCATCAGTGATATTTTTGACATCTACCAGAAACTTGTTGATGTTGGTCTCTACCTTGAAAGCTTCATCTAAAATCTTATTGAACCCCTCTACATCAATATCATTTCCTGAAATAAATGCCTCACTACTAGGCATTTTACTATCAAACTCACCCCTCCAGGCATCTAGGGCCTTTACTTGATCATCATCTCCTCTTAAAGAAGAAATAAACTTATTGAAATCATTAGAAAAGAGGCTGAGCTTAACCTCTATCTAGTTTAATTTGCCTTTAAAGAATGAGAGAGAAATATTAACTCTTTTGATCTCATCTTCAATCTCAGTCACTATTTTTTGGCAAATCTGGTCTTAGGGTTTGTAATGATGCTAACTTTTCAAATAGCTTTACCCTAGTAGACCATTGAGTAAAGTAAGGGTTTAAAATGGAAAGGTGCCCCATTACCTCAGTGTGCAAAGCTGGCAACTTGTTATAGGTATTGAGTACAAAATCAGCTTTATCTTTTAAGATGTCAATCCTATGTTGTAACACCCCTTTCAATGCTCTTCAAGCAATTGCATTCCATTTTTCTTCCTCAGCTTTTTCCTCAACTACCTCCTCAGACTTTGCTTTGTCTTCAATTTGCAGGGGCTGTGGTTGTATAGGTACATACATTACCTCAGGCTTTGCCTCCAATTCTTCCATCAATTTCTTTATCATTTGATCCCGTAGGTAAAGTTGCACTCGACATAATTCTCTATCTTTTTCCAATGCACTAGTCTCTTCCACCAATGTGCTACACCTTTTAGACAATTGTTTAGTTTTTTTTTCATTCAAGTGAGCCCAGTGTGTCATGATTTGGGATATCTCCAAATCCCATATATTTTGTACAAACCATACCATTTGATCGCCCACCATATTTTCTTGAATATTTACTAATTGTGGCTTTTGGTCTTTCGGGCACAAGCTCCACATTGCAAAGGCCTAAGACTTTGGGCTATACCCAAATCCTTTTATGACATCCCCTATCTAGACTTCACTAGCCATCTTGAGGTATGAATATTTCCTTATTTGATCAATTATGAAGGCGGATGCTAAATCCCAACCCTCAGCCAATAGTATTCCACTTCCTAGTACTATTTTCCTGGCATCCTCTGGTGAAATATCCTCATTTTCAAGATCATAATTTTGCAAAGCTATCAATGCCTCATTAGTTATGGTCTCCTTACCATCAACTGTCAGCTCTGCCCTTATTTGTTCTTTCTTATACCATCTAAGGAAGTCTTTGAATTCCTTAGTCTTCACAAAGCTATCATCATTCAAGAATTCTTGTTGATGAATCAATCTCTCATCAATACATGCCTTAAGAGGCACTTAAACCTCATCTTCTAAATCAGGCTACTGTTTCTTTCCCTCCCTAATTTTTTTCCTTAGGTTATGATCATATAACCTATTTCTAGATACTAAGGCATTAGCCTTATCTTTCTTCTTATTTTGCCCTTCAGTTGAAGGCTGACCTATCTCCAATTTCTGCCTCTTTGCATTAGGTTCTTCTATATCATCTGGCTGGGTGACTACTGTCAAATCCACAGTGTGGCCCTCTACTCCCTGCAACTGTGGAATTTCAACAATGTCTTGCTATGGTAGGGCATCCTTAGTAGGACGTGCATAGTCACTATCACTACTACTGTTACATTCAGACTCTGAATGATTAGGTGTCTGAGCACCTTTTTTTTCAAGAACCGTATCAATTTGTTCTACAAAAACATAATAGTTGTCTATCATGGCTTTAATCCTGTCAAAATATGGGAGATCAGGGTAAAAACCCCCAAAATCCAACCCATTTTTCTTTATTTGAGTCTCAAGTTTTAACAACTCTTGAATCCTCAGTCTTTTTGTATGAATATCATCTTCATCCAATATATTCCTTGTTGCATCTTCCTCTATGCATTCACAATGAACATTAGTATTGGGGATTGTAGGAGTATACAATCTTCTTACCCCTACCATAAAACCCTCAGGGTCAATGTATTTATAAGTGGTTGCCCCCATTCTGTATCTTTCCAACCATTGACCTACTACATCAATATCACCCTTGCCAATTGTGAAGTTAAAAATCTTAAACTACCTAGAGGTCAAAGGACCCTTCTTATGTGGCGCAAAATGCTCATTGTCTGTCAACAATAGCTGCCATATGAATTCCATTGCTGCCACTCTTGCTGGTACATACTATGGTAAGAGATGAGGAGGGTGAATACACCCATATACCCTAATGACTGTGTAATTCTCTTCCAAAAAGAAGTCACCCAAATTATGCTTTCCATCCCACTTGTCTGTATAATCACAAGGTCTCAGCAGCTGCATGATCTTCAATGGGACTCTTGTTCTGCTGATCCCCAAAATTTGTATTATTGGATACATGATCCAATTCTGAAAGGCACAATAATCATAGTCCCTAGAAGTATAATTCTAAACCCTCACCCAAAATTGGATACGATTTGGTTCTACTTGGTAGAATCTCTGAGGAACTAGATTATTAACATCCATGATAACAAAATTGAAATACAAAAGGAGATGCATAAGAATGGAGTAATGTAGAAACTTAGGTTCCTTCTCCTTTGGTTTTTTTAACTTTTTCTGGGTTGCAATGAAACCCTCATGCATCTCATCAATTATATGTTGTATGTAATCATAACTGGTGCTTGAATGCACCTCCTGTAAGTCTAGCACCATCATCAGGATGCCAGCATTAATTTTTTTAGCTTCTTCATCTATCCCTAGCATTCTACATAGGGCATAGGAAATATATTTAACATAGAAGTGTAGATCGTTGTTATAATATGGGCTGGTCCTAGCCATAGGATCTAAGTACTTTCTCACTTCTTTCAACATGTGTTTTGGAAATAAGCCTTTTACAATACCAGGCTTCAAATTATACCTCTTCTCCTACTTTGTCATGTCAATTTTAGTAGACATGGTACTAAACAAGCCAAAGGCTTGCATGAATGAATTTCTGGTCAATATTAATAAGGCAGTGCCATCATTCCTTTTGATGGTCTTGGATAAAACATCATAATGATTAGCTAAGTCTAAGAATAAGTCTACATCTACGAAGACATTAGGAACAATCAACCTGGCTAAACCACTGGTCCAAGGGTTTGATACTGGAATGGCCTTGTCAGAGTTCTTATAGAAATAATTAAACAATGAGAAACCTATTTTCCCTGGAGTATCAGCATCTCTGATATTGTGATAGTCATCTAAGAGCACATTTGCATTTGCCCTTTTGTTTTGAGTCAAACCAGGGAGTAGACAGAGGAATTCATCCTAATAATTAACTTTTCCTTTAGCCTCGTCTTCCACCCTCTCACTTTCACCACTAGTCGAGGCTACACTCACTGCTCTGCTCATGTTTTCAGTGCCTGAATCTCCTCTTTTTTACCGGTATTGAAATAAATCTATCACTGAGACTCACAGACTGTCCTTTGCGCAATTCTGGAAACAATGAACTTTTAAATCATAGAAAACTCTACAAATATTTGAATTTTACTCTGTCTGACAACTGAACTCTTCAAATTTAGAAACTCTAAAAAAAAAGTAAATGCAAATGAATAAGCCATCAACTCCTTATTGTAACCATTCAAAGTACATAGTTCATGATTCTCAGAACATCAATTCTGCCTTTAATGCCACATACTGTGAACATAATTGAAAACCTAGCCGTAGTTTTCTGAGGGTGCTAGGAAAATCAAATTTGTAAAATTGAATCCTCAGTAAAACCTTATAAAATTCAAATGAGCTGACATGTCACCCTGGGATTGGCCCTCTATCATACATCTTAGCTACCCCTTTTCTACACAGTAATCAAAATCTGAAAATCTGATTGGCCGCTGAATAATTCATATTGACATATTTAATACTGACGCCTTTTTACAGAAATTAGCATTAAGCGACAAGGCGACTGCACTAATTTTCTTTGTCACTGACCCCAATCCTTAACCCATGATTTATCAAGAGACATGGCGACTGTGCAACTTCCTTATATTTACTAACCAGAGTCAACATTTGGCGATCACGCGACACAAGGAAATCAAAATCGCGAATGGTTATCACTAACCCACATTATTTTATGAGACTATGTGACTAACTGTTAGTGTTAGCTTCAGTAGTTATTTCTTTGTCACTGAATGTTACCTTTCTTTTGTCAGACTGCGTGACAACCCTTAGTCGCCTTATCGCTGAATGAAAATGTTGAATGCTGAAAACTTCATGAGACTTTGTGACGAAGCATCCTGCCCTTAAAATCATCCTGCGACCTCGCGACATACCCTTAGCCACTGAGTCGCGAGGAATTTTCTCCTTAGGCTCTTTTATCCTCAGACTTGGCGACTATCGTAGGATCTTTTCATGATTTTATCTAACGGCTCTCGCTTAATTGCCAAGTAACTTATCATACCTTTTAAAATATCTTGAGACCCTGCGACAAACAGTTACCCCTAATTAGTGTCGTAGTCACTAAATAAACTTTTACCTTTAAGCGACCATTCTGAAATCCATTTGCCTCCTGATACATGTCTTATTCTGATTTGAAAGCTGAGTTATCTGGTGACAACCCGACTATGCTTTATCCCAAACTGTTAAAGGTTAGTCGCGTAGTCTTGTGGACTTCAACTTAACTGGCATCTTTTCTAGAGACTGTGAAACTAAAGGCTTTGCATCACACTTTATACTAGACTCATTTAGCAATTATGCGACAGAAGGTAATCATGATGTCTCTTATTAAACCCTTGACCGCTAAAAACTTCATGCAACATCCCGACCTGTCTGTGGGCCCACTAACCTATTACTGATTTGTTCAAATGATTCTGTGATTTACGTGACATAAAGAAAATCATGAAGTCTGGGAGAGAAAAGGGAATATTCTGTTACTACATGAGACTACACGACATAGGCTAATCGCTAAGTCAAGGATAAAAAGGAATATTCTCCTTTAAGTTATGTGACTAAGCGATTAGAAAAGAGCTCATGACTTAAGTGAGGCATAAAAGGTAACTGAGAAATATAAGGAGACAATGCCTTAGGGTTTTTCTTCAAATTTGAACATTGAGAAATAGCTAGGGTTTCAAGTCTTTTGAAAATTTTCACAGGATTTAGGCTTGAAAACATGAAAACTTGGAGAGGGAAAACCAGACCAATCGAGGGAAAGAAACCAAAACTTGGAATACAACCAACACTAGTAGTATCCCATTTTGAGGAGTTTATTAACTAAATATTTCCCACAAAAATGTCCCCCACAAGAACCAGAATGAGCTTCCGCTAAAGCTAAAGGTACTTCAGTTTTGTTAAGACATCTTAATAGTAAACTGTTGTAAGAATTTTTGTAAAGCATTTCCCCTAAAATGATATATTAGGCCGTAATATTTCTAATACGATTACGTGTGTTCCTTGTTTCCGATTATGGAAAAGTATTATCTTTCAAAAAATCAAAGACATATGAATACCATTCATCTAAATGCAAGCTACAACAATCAACAGTAACCTTATCAGAAATTGTAGGGAGTTTAAGAATGTGTATAGTAAATTGAAAGTCTTCATCGTTATTCTCAAGAAAAACCAAAGAAGCCACACTTGCCATGGCGTTTGCATGTTGATTATCTTTCCTAGGTAAAGTTTGAATTGTGTAAGAAGAGAATTGTGAAAGGATACCCAGAGCCAAATATCGATATTGTGTCATCTTATCATTCTTAGTTGGATAACCTCCTTTGATTTGGTCCATAATTAATTATGAATCCCCATAAATTTCTAAGTTTTTAATATGAAGGGATGAAGTTTCTCGTAAGCCAGCTATAAGAGCTTCATATTCCACAATGTTATTAGTACAAGAAAAAGTTAATTTATATGACATAGGGATAGGTTTCTTCATAGGAGGGATCAAGATAATGCCCACCCTAGAACTTGTCTTGCACCTAGAACCATCAAAATATAACTCCCAAACATCATCTTGTTTGATTGCAAATATATTCTCATCGGGGAATTCTACTGAGGTAACAGTTGTATTAGAATGAGGACAAGGAGCTTCAACTAAATAATCAGTCAAAGCTTGTCCTTTAATTGACTTTTGAAGGATGAAGTTGAGATCAAATTCGGTGAGCAACATCACCCACTTTGCTAATCGACCGGAGAGATCGGTTTTCAAGAAAAGGTGTTTTAAAGGATCAAATTTAACAATCACATTGACTTCAACATTCAACAAGTAATGTCAGAGTTTTTGAAAAGCATAAACTAAATCCAAGCATTGTCATTCTAGTTGAGTATATCGTGTTACATAGTCCAACAAGGTCTGACTAATATAGTATACTGGTCTTTCCTTTCCGTCACTATCATGTTGAGCCAACAATACACTCATAGCATTGGAAGTGGCAAAAGTATATAGATAAAAGGGTTTATTAAATTGAGGTTGTAAGATAGGAGGATTAGCAAGATATTCCTTAAATTTCTCAAAAGATTTCTTACATTCCTGGTTCCAAGAAAAAGTGGTATCCTTTCTAAGTAAAGAAGTAAAAGGAATAGTCCTATCGGCTAGGTTAGAAACAAAGCAATGAATAGATTGTATTTTACCTTTTAAACTACGTAATTGAGAAATATTCTTAGGAGGAGGCATGTTAAAAATAGCATCAATCTTTTCAGTATCAACTTCTATGCCTCGCTTAGAAATAATAAATCCTAATAATTTTCTAGAATCAATTCCAAAAGCACATTTCTTAGGATTTAACCTCATGTTGTAACTCCTATTCCTGTCAAATATTTGTCTTAAAATGAACACATGATCTTCTCTCTGTATAGACTTCGCCAAGATATCATCCGCATAATCTTCCAAAATCTTATAAATGTAATCATAAAAAATCAAAGTCATAGCACATTGATAAGTGGCTCCCACATTTCTTAATCCAAAAGGCATCATGACCCAACAGAATGTCCCCCAAGGTGTAATAAATGTGGTCTTAAGTTGATCCTCAATAGGAATAAAAATTTGGTTATAACCCAAAAATCCATCCATAAAAGA
>MU223433.1:848015-871836 GCA_018584345.1 Thuja plicata | reverse complement strand
CGCAACATCTCAAACATTCTCTGACCTATTTTCACATTTGAAAATTCTTGTTTGAATGTTTCAAATAGTTCACTTTGTGTAGTATCGACAAAATGTTTTGGATGTGAAATCTTCATACCGGTCTCATTATCTTTAATCTATATAGTGTCCCTTCTATTGGAAGAAACACAAGAGTGGTTGGTCCAAAATTCAATTACTTGACTTCTTACATGTTCAAAATTTTTGTCTATTCGAGGAAATCTACAAATCTGTACCCAATTCCTTTCAATGTTCATATCCAACATATTTCTCTTCCTAATATATCTCTGAACAGTTCTTCGAGATACGTTGAGTAAATCAGAAACTGCTCAAACTTGATTTTTGCATGTCAATCTCTTACTCATAATCATAGTCATCAACACTCTTCTAGTAGTATTTGAATCAAATCCTCCATGATCTATCCTATTAACAACGTTTAATGCATCTTGCAAATTTTTAATTATTGTTTCTTTTACTTGACCTCCTTGTCCAATTTTCCTATTATCAACACCTAACAACTCCAAAACTGGAGTCATTTCTCTTTTCTGAAATAACTTTGCAAACAATTATGCTTTTCCCATCAAAGTTTTATCCCCAAAATATTCTTTCAAAATGATTTTGACATAAAATTCAATAGTGCTGTCAGATATCGGGTGCTCTAGTGCAATTTGACTGAAAAGTGAATCCTCATTCATCTCCATCAAATTTTGCATTGTAGGATAAATACGCATACGCCGACTACTACAAATATCCTCCCCTAGTTGAGTTGCACCTTCTTCAACATCGATAGGTTCTTCTTCAACATTGACCGGTTGCTCTTCGGTAAGTTTCGTATGACCTTTCATTTGGTCATTCCTTTTACGATCATATTTCCTTGTCCTAGTCCTTTTATTTCCCATTGCTCAAATAGAAGCAAAAATTTTCTTTTTCTTTTAGAATCCTTCTTTATTAAAAATACCTTCTTTGCTTCCTCCACTCACAAAATGCCTTCTTTGCTTCCTCAAAAAACTTTATATATTCTGAAATAAGTATTTAAATTTGCAATTAATATATATATATATTTTTTAAAACTTTTATATATACCTTTCAAATTGAAAGGGTGGGTCACCCACGCGATTGCTCGTGGGTGGCCGACCACTTAGCTAGACATAGCCGAGTTACCCTAAGCCGAGTAGTACTCGGCCGAGTTATACTCAGCCGAGTCATCCTATGTGGCATGCCATGTTGGCAACCAAACCTCCAAAAACACACCAAATCAGCAAGTTGGAACTTCTACTAGTTTTTTCTCTATTGAAACTAAACAATTTCAAAAAACTAAAAGTACCCTTTTGTAGATCTCAAAACTATGATTCTTGACATATAATTTTTATATTGTTTTGACTACATAACATTGAAAAATTTTGTTAAAAACTGCATGTAGGTTATTAAAGCTTTTGGAAGTCGTTGATTCGAATATTATAAAAAATTACTAAATCAATTCAGAATTTTTTTAAAATCATAGATAACACAAGAGAGGAGAGTCCTCTTCAATAATATGTAATTTATTTGGTTTTTGGTATAGTTTTGATAGGGAAAAAATGGCGGGAGACAAAAACTATTGATTTCAACTAAGTTCAAATTTCAATACTTATAATGGGCAAAGTATACATCAAAAACACTTCTTTCTTTTTTTGGGCACTATCTATACATGTCATCTAAAACATATTCTGAAATTGGAGGAAAAACTAATGTTTTACTTATAATTATTTAGCGGGAAGTAAACTCCCTGATTTACAGTATTTTTCACAAAATGAAAAATATACCTTAAAATTTCAAAAAACATATTAATTTTGGATCAATTTTTTTAAAAAAATTTATAGGCATATAATTCAGCCTATTTCACACATTTCATCAATTTACATAATCTTCAAATTCTAAACAGAAATGTGAATTTTATGCCCTTGAAGTTTTACAGTTTTTGTGTTGTTGTCCTTTTCCTTTGTAAAAGGGTGACAAATTATTGTGCTTTTAGCCTCATGCCTTAAATTTAAGGATTGGGCTAAAATTTTGGAGGGTCATTAGGAGGCTAATTTGTAGGCATCATTTAGGCCTTTGATATAGGATGATCTATCTGTTTTGAAAGGAGTTTTTGGAGGGAGAGATGATTTTTGAAATTGGGCCATATGGGCTATATAGTTAACCTTTTACTTCATGTTTAAGGGGGCAGAATTTGGTGAGAAGAGACTTATAGTGAAATTTTTGTTCCTATACCCCTTTTTATGCATTTTTATATCCATTGAGTTGCAGATTTTAGAGAGAAAGCATATAGTAAAATTTTTGTTCCTAGATGTTTTAGAGACCATTTTGTAACCACATTTTGTCAAATTTTGAAGAAAATAAAGCAGATGTTTCATTGGCTCATACATTTGGAGCTTTGATTCTATGATCCTATTTTCATCTTTCTCTGCAAGTGTTATTTTTTTTAAAACCTTGTATGGAAAACTTATGTTTGCTGATTATTTGAGCTATTTGTGGTCTAACCCTAGTAGTGAAATCTGTTAGCCTATATGTTAAATAGAGATTTGAAGTGTCAAGCCTTTAATATATGAGTTGGAGTCATTGTTTTATCTTTCCATCAAAAGTATGAATTCATTCTTGGTGTATCACCCCTATCTATTTTCAGTTTTAAAAGTTTCTTTCTTCCCTTTCCCTACTAAGTTACAAATCAGGTGGTGATATTCCATATCTAGTAGGAACCGGCCTAAAATCTGGAGATTCCTCCTCAATCAGAGTCCACCTACAACTCGAGGAGGTTTCCATTGTTAGGATGGAATTGTCATGTAGCCCTAATGCCTGAGTTGGGGTGGTAATTCTAAGCCTGAACATTTTTTGGCACGCCCAGTGGGACACATTCTTCAGTGAACGGGTCAAATTGCATTACATCACTTGCTAGTTCTAGTGTGCTATCAGCAAGATTCAGACCTTAAAGAGGTCACATTTCGCATATCTGGTGGATCCGTGAAGGAAAGTCTATTGTTTAAAAAGGAGAAAATCTGGTATGTTTCAAGTTGTTTCATATTCTGATTTCCAGTCTTTCAGATGAATAAAGATGTCAAGTTTTCAAGGAGGATATGCTTAACCAGATGGTCAGTTTTCAAGTTTTACATCATTTCAAGAAAATTTTGTTCAATAGAATCATTTTCAGTCTTATTAAGGTCAGCAATCCCAATATGATTTTCATCATTCTACAAATGATAATGTTTCACAAAATAGAGATACTGCAGGTATATTTTAGAATATGCTTATGCAGATTGAGGATAATAAAAGGCAACAAGAATGTGGATTCCAACAAGATCTGGATAGGCAGCTAGAGGAGCATGCTTGTCAAGCCTATATTCAACAAAAACAAGCATTAGCTCAGCAAGATCAAGGTTATCAAAGGTATGTTACTGAGCAATACAAGAGAAGTGAAGCCAAGCTTTTAGGAGGGTTAGAAGCTCAAAAGAAGGTTCATCAAGGAGAATTGAAAGCTAAAAAGGATTCTTATGAAGAGCTGATAGTTGCCATGTTTAATCATGGTCATGAATTTCAGTTAGAAAAAGAAAAAGAATTAAGATTTTAGAAAGAGTTTCATGATAAAGAGCTACTGGATCTCAAGCAAAATATAGGATTCCTGGCTTCTACAACTGATACATAAAAGAGAGGTTTTCAACTTTAGATTGAGAAGTGTTTTCAGCTTGAGGAAGAGAAGGAGACCATTGAATAGGAGGTTACTAATTTAAAGAAGAATCTTTCTGAACAAAACAAGACAAAGAAGATTGCAGCAAATCAAGATAATGGTGTTAATAAGAGTATACTTATCCTAAAAAAGAATAAGGAAGAAGAAGAAGAAGATCCATTTTGGGATGAGATGGAACAATTTTGTTTTCATCTTGATGTCAAGACCGCACTTCCAGAAAGCACCTACAAGCTACAAGAGGAGATTATTTCCAGCCAGCATAATGATGAGTAGATCAATCAGACTAAATTAATTTATCAAGAACCTGAGGCTATCAAGGAAGGCTCTAGATTCATTATCTCTCATGGCTTTCCTATCAGGCATTTGGCCAGGATGGACGGTAGCAAAGAAGAACAAGTTGTGCTAGCATCTCTGCATGATATCTTGTCAAAAGATGTAGTTGAAAATGAATCAAATCAGCTTGATATCCCAATTAATCAAGTAAGTAAACCTCTTTTGGTTCTTCATCAAATGTTGCTAATTGCTAATTCTCTTCATAATGGCGGGGTTTACAGTCAACTGAATCAAGTAAGTAAGATTCATACCAATCAGATCCTTGTTAAGAAAATGACTATATATATATATATATATATATATATATATATATATATATATATATATATATATATCTCCTATGTTCATCTCATGATATCTTTCCAGAAGCATATGGATTATTGTGAGCTTAAAAGGATGGGAAGTTATTTTTCACAATCAGTGAATGGTTTTATTTAACCAGGCTTCAAGCTGGTTAAAGTAGGTTAGTTTTCCAATTTTTCCTAAGTGTTGTCAAGCATAGTTAGGTTAGTTTTGGTCTTAGTTTTCCCAATTTTTTATAAGTTTTAGGGTTCAAGGTTTTTTAAGGTTGTTGCCAAAATCTGCAAACACAAGGAAATCATTCCCCAATGATCAAGAATACATCTACCATTTATGGTAATGAGGTTTTGCTTCACTACCACAATTCATAAACATACACGCAATCATTGGGAAATGGTTTTCTTATGTCCAACACTAGGTTTTAGGTTGCATGAGTCTAGGTTTAGGTGCATTTTTGTTTCAATAAGGTTGCATTCATGCATGTTCTAGTTTTCTAACCCCTATTGCCCAGTGATAAGGTCTGAGTTCATGTCTAGCAGGAAGACATCTAGTAGAAGTTGCCAAAATTATTACCCTATTTTTCATCATGCAAAATAATAGAATAAAAACATAGGAGAAGGGTGAATAGAGGTGCTTCTATTTGGCAGTGTCTTTCAGGTGATATGGATCAAAATTTTGTTATTCCATTCATATCAGATTTTTATTTGTACTCCAAGTATTAATCATATGTTAAAAAAATTACCAAATTCATAATTGATCATTACATTGTGCATTCATACTGAATGTAGTTTACAAATTTTTTCTCATATATCAATAAATAGAGTACAAAGGCAGAATAAAAATATGAGATAGAGTATGAGTAATTCCTTTGCATTGCCTTGAAGTGTCATCTCCATATCAGGAGCTGGTTGTCATGTCTATTCCAAGTCCTCCGATCCTCTCTATAAGTCTTCATCTATCTGGTTATAGGTCTTTAGGGGTTGTCCTGCATCATGGTCAAAAGGGTTTGTTAGATCCAGTTGGATCTAAGCAATGCACAAGAATGAAACATCATACAATATCAAATTCTTTCATAGCTACATATATTTCTGGTATTTAACGCAATAACAAAGTGTGTATACACATAAATTGAAAAATAGTGCTAAAGGACAACAATACAACATTATGTTAGTGAGCACACCAGTGGTCTGATTGATGAACAAAATTGACCACTGGGTCATGATCAGTAGCATAATGTTTTTTTTTAATGTTTTTTAAGGATAATCAGAGTGGAGCGTTGTTCAAAATAGTCTGGTTTTTAGATCACAGTCAAGAAATCAAGAGGATTTAGTATACTATTTAAAATGTTGTTCATATGCTGAATAGATGCAAAAGATCAGCTACAAAGTCACAGAAAGTTTGTTTATGGGTATCATGAGCCTGTGCTTGAACCCCATAAACAAATTTCATTGCTGAGATTGCATCTATTTAAATAAAATAATACAACTTGAAAGGAAATCATTTTCAATATACAAAAAATGGGGAAAAAAAATGAATACGAGCTACTGTTCCTTATTGACCACTAGCAGGAAGTAACCAAAGTAAAAGTATCAGATGTTAAGATGCTTATTTATTCAGTGGTAAGGAAAAATGCTATAGGAATTCATCAAATGAAAGCCTGCATATGTTTAACAAGTTTACATCTAAATGTGCAGGATAAGCCATGTGGGTGTTCACATTTTGTTACCATTCAACATTATGATAGGAACATTAAAAATAGAGAGTAAAATTATTCAGATAATGGGTGTTCAAGCACAAGGAAAACCCAAGAAAGTGGCATGAAGAAGATAACATTGGTGGACATATTTATTATTGACTCCAGAACAACAACATCATAAAACCCAACTTCTGAGCCACCCACAGAGGCTTATCTAACAGTGGGGTTCAAGAAAATGGTCACTATAATAATAGCAGAGAAAAGTAATATTTAAAAAACCCATGTCAAATGTAGAGTAAGAGCAGAGATCAGCTTATCTATAAGTTTACAAGAAGAGAAGTGACTATTTGAATCCCGAGCTCCAATGAGGATGTGCATAGACAGCACCATGATTTATGGCATGTAAAGAACATTTTGATTCCAACACCAAGCCATAGATCCCAGGTTGCAAGTCAACATGCAGTGGATACTCAAGTTTCAAATCAAAGACACATGTGCAGCACCATGCAATATGGCATTTGACACTCTAGCTAGAATGCAGGTGAAACCCAAATGCCAGTTTATGCATGTAGAACCCGCGTTCTATATGCATTCAAAATACCATAGAATGAGGAACCCAAGTTCAACTGTAGATGGATGCATAAGAAATGCCTCACATTATGGCATATGACTCTAAATTGATAGCTTGAGCTCGGTGAAGGAAGGAAAATAGTGAGGAAGTTGCAGATATGGCGGCGTTAGAAGAAAACCCTAGCTTATTTCTTCCTTGAAACTGTAGAATAAAGAATGTAATGCAAAGATACCTATGCGAAAATGGATGGAGTTTTGAAGTCTAGCAAGGTACTATGGAGGATTTAGTGACCGACAACTCATACAAGTGCCACTACAAAACCTAAGCAGCCAGCCAATGGAGATATTTCAACAGTGTATGAACTGTGCTTGTTGGAGGCTTAATTAGCCTAAACTTTAAGTGTTGAGTTTGATGGAGTTAAGGTTGTTAAATTATGGTGTCTGGTGTTAGGGAGTTAGGGTTTTATGTAAATGTGGGTAGAGTTTATGCATCTAGAGTTATGCATTTTGATAGGTTTCTGTTATGAAGTTTGTAATAAGTTGGTAATATTATGTAAAAAGATGAAAATCTTTTAGACACCAACTTTGATAGGGGATTTTGTTTTTGAAATTTACCTTTAAAGCTAGATTTTAGGCATTAGTCATGCCTTAAATTTAGGGATTGGGCTAAAATTTTGGAGGTTCTTTAGGAGGCTAATTTGTAGGCATCATTTAGGCCTTTGATATAGGATGATCTATCTGTTTTGAAAGGAGTTTTTGGAGGGAGAGATGATTTTCAAAATTGGGCCATATGGGCTATATAGTTGACCTTTTACTTCATTTTTAAGGGGGCAGAATTTGGTGAGAAGAGGCTTATAGTGAACTTTTTGTTCCTATACCCCTTTTTATGCATTTTTGTATCCATTGAGTTGCAGATTTTGGAGAGAAGGCATATAGGGAACTTTTTGTTCCTAGATGTTTTGGAGACCATTTTGTAACCACATTTTGTCAGATTTTGAAGAAAATAAAGAAGAACATTTCATTGGCTCATACATTTGGAGTTTTGATTCTATGATCCTGTTTTCATCTTTCTCTGCAAGTGTTATTTTTTTTAAACCTTGTATGGAAAACATATGTTTGCTGATTATTTGAGCTATATGTGGTTTAACCCTAGTAGTGGAATCTGTTAGCCTATATGTTAAACATAGATTTGAAGTGTCAAGCCTTTAATATATGAGTTGGAGTCATTGTTTTATCTTTTCATCAAAAGTCTGAATTCATTCTTGGTGTATCACCCCTATCTATTTTCAGTTTTAAAAGTTTCTTTCTTCCCTTTCCCTACTAAGTTACAAATCAGGTGGTGATATTCCATATCTAGTAGGAACCGGCCTAGAATTTGGAGATTCCTCCTCAATCAGAGTCCACCTACAACTTGAGGAGGTTTCTATTGTTAGGATGGAATTGTCGTGTAGCCCTAATGCCTGAGTTGGGGTGGTAATTCTAAGCCTGAACAATTATAAAGAGATAATGTTAAATATGTATATTAATATATAGTAGTAATGGCCATTATTATTGTATATATAATAATATATTATTTATTTATTTTTTCATAATATTATGATCATTTTATCTTATCTAAGCTATAAACATCAATAGATGTATTATAACCTTTTTATTTCTTATGGTTTCTACTTGATGTATGTTAGTTTTTTATTGTTTTATTTGTTTTCTTTGCGTTTACTTTTTATTTTTTCACTACTTGAGAAATGGAGCATCACACTTTAAGTTGGCACCATTTTGACTCATGTTGACCATTTTGGAATGAGTAAGATGGGATGTCAGATCATCTAAGTGTCATAATGATATTGTGAGGTGGGAATTATAGTCAAAATTTAAAAACAATGCACTTTAACTTATATTTTCATTAGCTATGGAGTTGGTGTGAAAGGTTGAAGTCTTTGGGAATCTATGGTGCAGAGAGTTCTACACAAAAAAAATTATATTTAGAGAGATTATTTCATCTCCTATGGTGTCATAGGAATAAGAGGAAGGGAAGAAATATTTATCTTTCCTATCCCCAAAGATCAAATAGGTTAAATATAAAGGTTGTACAAAGGACCTAAAGAGGAGGAGAGCTCAAATAGTTTAGACATTGTGATATTGTTATTAGGATTTAACTGAGTACTATTTAGGTCAAACTCATTGACCAATGTTTAATGAGTTGTACTTGAGTTAGATTAGTACTAGGCTGGGTGACCTCCCAGGAAGTCCTGGTGCTTCACCTCTATGAGCATTGCCTAGGTGCAATGAGTGCTAAGTGTTCCTTTCACTATCATGAGAGATGGGCTCTTTGGAACCACTAATCATGAAAGATTGGTCAATGAGTTTGAATCAAAAACTACATAGTTGAATCCTGGTAGTAATATCAGAATTTGACTTATTGTGGAAAATATATCCTACTTATCAATTTAGACACTTTTTTACAATAAGAAAGAAACTCCACCTTAACTCTTGGGAAAGTCAATTTGAAATATAGACATTGATCAAATATGTTTACTCCTACTTGGAGATGTAATTTCTCTTTCATTAGTAATTCATTTGAGTAGTTGGCATGTTCAACTTCTTTCATTATGGTTCTTATAGTTTTCGATTGAGGTTAAAATAGTTTTTGAAGGGAACAGTAACCCTGTATAAAAGAAGCTAAAGATAATCAGGATACAACACTAAAAAATGAGAGACAAACAACAAAGATAAATAGATGGGGGGTAAAAGATAGAGACAATAAGAACCCTCCAGCATTTACAACTAACCAAAAGACAAAACCCAAACAAAAAGAAAACCAGCCACAAAGCACAGTTAATTCTATTTTTCCACCTTCTCAGCAGAGTCAACCATCACATTTTTATACTTTTCAATAGCCTCTCTGAGATCTTTAATTTCCTTTGTGCTACCCAATTTCACCTTTTTAGCACTCGCCCTAGTACACGTCCCTGGGCCAGTAATGCTTGTGTCAATAGCAGTATCATCATCCACTGTGATTGGAGTAGTGTTCACATCCAACACCGAGAGAAGCACCCTTAAGTTTCTATCAATCACCTTCATGCCTTCATAGTTGTTTTTTGTCAGATGACTGAGATTATTTTCAATACTCTAAATGCAACTTTCTATCGTACGCTGGCAGAAATTAACCACTGCATTAATTCTAAGTTCAAACTTCTCCAGCATTCTTTTATCCATTTCTTCCTCTTAAGTGTCATTGTTCTTAGTAGCCTTATTCACTAGTTCTTCTAGAAGGATAGCAATCTTATTCACTCTATCATGGAGATTATCATACCTACCATTGATGTCTCTTATTTCATTAAGAAGCCAAGACTTTAGCTGATAATCCATCTCAGCCCACTCTTTGACAACTTGCATAAACCTTGTAGGTTCTTGGATTTTCTCTATCTCATTTTCATTGCTGCCACCATCTTTCTCTTTATATTTTTTGTTATTCCCTTCCACTTTATTGCCCTCTAATTTTTCAGAGGTCTCCCTAGAATGCTTACCCTTGTTAGACTCAGACTCAGCATAATTCACTAGAATAGGAGTGATGACAGGGTTCACCTTCTCTGTATTTTTTAGACTTGTCTCACTATTCTTCTTCTCAGGGGTTTTGGTTTTCACCTCACCTTGGGTTCTAGGCTCCTCTGGTGTTTTGTTTCCTTCCTGACCTTCAATTTCCTTGTCTTCAGAGCTGCCTTTGTTGTCACTATCCATCTCCTCAGAGGAGCCAGTAATATCCTACTCAAGGGATTCAATATCCTCCCCTATTTCTATACTTGTTTCCTCTGAGATGAACTTGGCCGCCTTGCCTTTATCACCTCTATCTACCTTTTCCTTAGCCTCTGATTCATTATCTGTGTTCATTCCATCCTCCTCCATGAGGATCTTACCAAGGTCAGCCCCAACATTGATAGTTTTCCCCTTTCTCTTTTTTCCTAGAGTGTTACCGTCAGTCATCATAGGTATTTTTCCCTTCTTTCCCCTATTCGAGCCTTCAGTTTGGGAGTTATCCTCCAACTTAAACATTGCATATTCATAGATCAATAGAATAAGCTCATCATGGAGAATAGGCTTCTCAACATCCTTTCTATGTTCCATAATGTTGTTACCCAAAGATTTGAGAAGAAAATAGGGAAAATAGATTTTCCTATTGTATCTGAAATGATTAACCAACATTAAATGGAAATTATAAACCATAATGTACCGACCCTCAAGGGTAAAGTCCTGCATTAAAGCTTTAACCATTTTATCCCAAACAAGCTTCATATGGCATCGCAAGACATAATCACCCTTTGTTTTACAAGTAAATCTCTTTCCTCCTGGGTCTTAGGGTACATTGTAGTAGCATTTTTAGCCATAACCCCACTTCTATAATTTTTTAGACTAGACATTTTAAGACCCATGATTTCAGAAATGATTTTCTCATAAACAAAGAAAGTCTTACCATAGATAGCCACCTTGCCATTGTCCTAGTTGTCCGCAAACTCCTTAGAGATATCCTTATCATAACCATGGAGTCTCTCCATATAATCTGTGACCCCTCCTTCCTTGAGTCTCTTCTAGACCTTGGCCTCTTTTTTTCATTTGCAAACAGAGGGTTCTTGCCATTTCAACTTTCCTCCCATTTTAGTAGTAACCTAGAAAATGAAAAATCACACAGAAAGAGTGTTCTGAGAGCTATGCGAGTGACTAATGGGGAAATGCCTCCTTTTTAAAGAAATGATAACATCTATCCCATAAATGTTATAATTAATGCACTTGTTGTCATCCGTGCGAGGCTCGAAATTGAGGCAACTCTGATTACTATCCTTTCTTGTCATCATCATAAGAAATATTTCTAGGTTTATGGTGTATTTGATCATACCTTAGAATATTTAGGATATCATTTTTTAATCCTTGGTTGCCTTTCCAATTTCTGATGTCAGCACTTAAAACACCCTCATTCATCAGGCTGTCTGTCACGCAATTTGACTCTTTGAAGGCATGACTGACATGAGTGATCTTAAACCCAACTAACAGATTTTTTATCTAATCAATGATGTGACCTATATTCCAAGAGGGAGGGTGAATTCTATTAATACAGTTAATTATGTTCATAGAGTCCCCTTCCAACCACAGTTTTGAGTAATTCTATCTTTTTTCTAATTTACATGCATAGAGGGCCACCATAGCTTCAACCATATGACTAGTTTGAAATCCAATAGGGATTGTAAAAGTAGAAAC
This sequence comes from Thuja plicata, assembly GCA_018584345.1. Classification (NCBI taxonomy): domain Eukaryota; kingdom Viridiplantae; phylum Streptophyta; class Pinopsida; order Cupressales; family Cupressaceae; genus Thuja; species Thuja plicata. The sequence goes on along the minus strand of MU223433.1, from coordinate 859,954 downwards.
AAATCTACCTTCAACATTTCTAACAATACACCCACATCCAGCAATGCCAAGATTTCCTTTAGCCTCTCCATCAAAATTCACTTTGTGCCATCTAGGAAGAGGGGAGCTCTAGATAGAAAACTCATGGGAAGAAGGAGAGGGATTTAGATTAGAATCATAGTTCCAGTGCTCAATAACATCCTTATTAAGGTTCCTTTCCATTAATTTTGGTTTTAGATCACAAGCCATTTTAGTATTTTCAATTATTCTTCTAAAAATTTTGGATCCGATCAAGTAGGGAGTTGAGGTGTTGTTTCTAAAAATCATGTCATTTCTTTCTTTCCAGATCCTCCATATGACATGAGGGGTAGTAAAATTCCACACAAGTTTTCCCAATTGGTGAGGGAAGGGAGATCTCCATTGGTCCAGGAAGTCTTTAATTGTATTAGGGAACACCTAGCTTACTTTCCAGTGCTACAACACAAGCCTTCAGATATCCCTAGAGAATTGACAATGAAGCAGGAGGTGAGATGATGACTCAACATATTTCATACAAAGGTAACATCTATTGGGGATCATCTAACCTCTTTTGGTCAGGTTCTCAGCAGTAAGGATTTTGTCCTATATAAAAAGCCAAAAAAAAAAGGTTGATATGAAGATCAAGGAAGAATACCAAACCTTAGCCCAGTTGGGCTCCTCACAAAGGGGGGAGATCATCAAATAAGTAGAGGCCACTAAGAATTTACTAGTTGAATTAGGGGCCCAAACAAGTTCATCTTCACAGTTATCTCTAATAACCCAGGGGGAAAGATCAAAGTTAATAAAATTCAAAAGAGGGTCTATGTCACTTAGGTTGACCCGATTGTTTTCTTTCCAGTAATCAGAAACTTTACAACCAATTATGAGGGTGCAGATCTTCAAAAAATGAGCCATTCTGGGTAACTGGATGAGAGGTTTATCCCAAAACCAAGGATCCTCCTAGAAATTGATTTTCTTCCCATTGCCCACTTTCCACCTAGCTCCTTTAGCTGCAAGAGGTCTAGCTTTCAAGATGTTGTTCCAAATCCTAGATCCCTGAATAGAGATAGAAGAGGATAAGAAAGATTCAATAGAGGGAGTGGTGAATAGATATTTAGACTTAAGTATTTTATTCCAGCCTTTTTCTTCTCCAAAAGTTCTGGAGCACTGCTTGGCTAGGAGAGCAATATTAATGTCCTTAATTTTCTTGATGCCAAGGCCCCCATGTTTAATAGACTTACACACTTTCTCCCAAGCCACAAGGTGGATTCTATTTTTCTCTTCTGTTCCTGACCACAAGAATATTTTTGGATCTTCTCAATAATATTAGCAATCTTGGATGAGATTTTGAAGAGGTTCAATGCATAAACAGGGAGATTTTGGAGGGAACTCTTGAGCAGAATGATTTTCCTAGCATTGCTGAGGAGGGTACCTTTCCATCCAGCAAGTTTTTTGTTGAACTTATCCACAATCACATTCCAAAAAGAATCAGGAGGTTTCAAAACCAACGGGAGACCCAAATAATTGGAGGGGAAGTTTGCAATAGTATAACCAAGGATAGTCACCATTCTCTGTTGACGCTCAGGAGGAGTGTTGACAAAAAAGAGGGAAACTTTTTCCTAGTTTATAAGCTGAATAGTAGCCAAGGAATAGGTATCTAGTGCCTTCTTGATTTCTTTAGCTTCTTTAATAAAGGAGGATCCCATAAGCATAGTATCATCTACAAACTTCTCGTGGGAGCTAGGAGGACAAGAGGATGAGGGGAGAAGCCCCTGAATTGAACCCTCCAAGACCACTTTAGAGAAAATTCACCACAAGCTTTCATCCATGATGGAAAAGAGGATGGGGGAAATGGGGTCCCCTTGGTGGAGCCCTCTAGAGGGTAAAAACATATTAGAAGTTGAACCATTCACCATCACCAAAATAGAAGGAGAAGCAATGAGTTACTAAATAAGGCCAACCACTTTCAAAGAGAAGCCAAAGGAAGTTAGAAATTTGAAAAGGAATTTCCAATCCACTCTATCATAGGCATTTGAGAGGTCGACCTTCATTAGGAAACCATCCTTTTAAAAACCTCTAGAGAGTGAATGTTCTCATGAACAGAAATGATTAAATCAAGAATTTGACAACTCGGGACAAAACCATTTTGCTGGGTGTAAATAATATCTGAAAGGATCTTCAAAATATGAGTCATGAGGACCTTGGAGATGATCTTATAGAATGTATTACACAAGTTGATGGGTCTAAAGCTATCAGCATTATCCTCCCCTGGCCTCTTGGGAATAAGGACAAAAAAAGTAGAGTTAACTTCCCTCAAGAGGGATCCAGAACCAAAGAATTCTTTCACAGCATCTGATATGTCTTTCTCCATAGTGTCCCAGAAAAATTGGAAGAAAAAAGGAGGGAACCCATCCAGACCAGGAGATTTTTCTCCTTCAAAGGAGAAAAACACAACCCTGATTTCTTTAGTCGACAAAATTTTACTCTGCATTTTATTATCTTCTCTTGACATGATACACAGAATAAAATCCAAAAGTAGCTATTGATCATCCTCGGATAGGTTAGGGTTAGCTTTAGGAAGAGAAGAAAAATAACCAGATAACTCTTTTTTGATTTCCTCCTCCTTGCTTAGTCTTCCATGAGGCCCATTTATATGCTCAATCCTTTTGGCAGCCTTATGTTTCTGGGCAGTCAAATGGAAGAACCAGATGTTCTTATCCCCCGCATGGAGCCAAAGAGATCTGGAACATTGTCTCCAAAATACCTCCTCCTTAGAAATAATTTTATGATAGTCAGCTTGAATTTTGTTTTCCTTAATTTTGTTCTCCACAGTCAAACCCTCTAGATCAATAGTTTTTTGGATCTCTTGGAGGTCAGCTTGGACGAAGCTTTTAATTTTAAAAATATCACCAAAATCTCTTTGTTCTAGACCTTAACTTTGTTCTTAATTATTTTGAGATTTTGAACAACTCTATACATAGTTGTACCTACCACTTGGACATTCCATGAGTCAGCAATATTTTTAGCAATGTTTGGGTGTTGCATCCATATTTTCTCAAATCTAAAGGGATAATTTCTCTTACCTGAGATAGGATTCACTTGGATAGAGATAGGTGAGTGGTCTAAACCTACCTGGGGAAGAGTATACAAAGAGAAGTCATAGAGGAGAATCCAATCTAAAGAAAGAAGGGTCCTATCTAGACAAACTTGGATCAAGTTATCCCCAGTTCTTCTATTAGACCAGGTAAAGTTGTTTCCTCTGAGTTCAAGATCCAAGAGAGCTTGATTGTTTATAAAATCCATTAGAGCCACCTCACTATCAATCTAAGACATAATACCTCCATATTTTTAAAAATTGGAAAGAGGGGTATTTAAATCTCCAAGTACCATCTAGTAATCATTCTTGAAGTTACTTCTCTCAGATTCCAATCTACACCAAAATTTATCCCTGCCAGTTTTAGTGTTGGGCGCATAAATATTTGATAGAACCCAAGTGAAACCATCCCTAATATGATTGAAAAAAATATAAGATATGTTAGCTTCTAATTTTATAATTTCCCTTGAAATAGTATTAAGGTTCGAAAAGGAGGTAGTGCCTCTAGAGGCCCCCACTGAACTACAACCAACAACACCACAGTTTTTAAACATTTTTAACTTTTCCACTTTATCCCTAGCCATTTTCGTTTCCTGAGTAAGGATGATTTCTGGCTTTTGACCCCTTACTAAATTTCTCAAAACATCTTGTTTGTGAGGGCTATTCAAGCCCCTGATGTTCCAAGAAATAATCTTCATTTATAACTTTTGGGAGCAATCCTGGATGGTTCTATGTCTCCCATCCACTATGCTTTGTCTACTTTCCTATTCTCGAGTGAATATATTTTTAGGTCTTCCCCTAGGAGGTTTAGGAGTTCCCACATCTGATCTCATAGATCTAGTAACAACACCTCCTAGGGGCATCCCAAGATTTGGGCTATTTTGTTTCTTTTTACTGTGAGATACCTCAGTCTATAGATCCTCTTGGCAGGGTAAAAAAGGGTTAGATTCTTCAAGAGAGTCCACCCAAATATTATTTATCCATGGACTTCAGGGGCTTAAGATTCTATCATCAGATTTAACACCTATATCAATGATAACACCAAATGGAGAAGTAGGTTTCTCAATACAAAGAGTTTCCATACCTACTAGGTCACCTACTATTTCTCTTTCTTCAAAGGAGTCTGTTGGTTTTGTTGCTTCCACCGGGAGTAGCTCCTCACTAGTCCTAACATTAGTAGCCACGAGAGGGGATATGTTTAGGCTTAAAACTGAGTCATTCCCTGAATAAATAACTAATCCTATTGAGCTAGAAGCTTTAGGGTTATCCAATGTTTTCTCCTTCCAGATCTTCCTTGGTTCCTTGAGAGAAATGGTTTTCACTTTTTGATTCTTGAGGGGGTAGTCTTTCACCCTATGGCCCGATTTTTTATAGGTAAAACAAACAAAGGAGAGGAATTAAAACTCAAATTCTTGCAACCAAGACCCAAGCTTTGAATTAATCACTATGGTATTAGGCAGATCTTCCATCTAAAGGATGTTAACACAAACCCTGGCATACACCCTTCTCATTTTTTTCATTGTCATTGGATCAATCGATAGGAGATCTCCAAAGGAGATCACCAGTCCTCCTAGGAAATATTCATGCCAGTATTCCAAAGGGAGGCCCAAGAATCTGACCCAGACTGAAGTTGAGACAAAGAAAGCTGAGTCATTGAGGACCAGATTTGGGGACCATTTACATAGGGCTACTAAAAAATGACCCAACATCTAAGGGCCACCACAGAGGATATTTGAGACATATTCCATATTAGAAAACTCAAAGGAAAAGAAGCCCTTGGTCATCACTGCAATATCAACTTGTCTTCTTAGGAACTATTTTCTCTTCACAAACTGCCTAACAACTTCTATGTTAGGTCTTCCCCTAGCAAACTTGCCTATCGGGATCATCTCCATAGCAAAGATGGACTGATCTATCAAGATGTTAGGAATAAAAATTGAAAATTCACCTTTCAAAGGGTTAGAAACCACATTTACTTCTGGAAAGGAGGATTTCCCTATTGGTTTTATACCAAAGAGGCCAGACCACTTTCCCTTTTGAGCTGGCTCTCCAAGTTTGAGAGATTCTTTAGCCTGTCGAGGACTGTCAAAATCTGGGGGGGCCTCACAAATAGTACTCATGGAGTCAGATCCCTTTATTGACTTCAGCCCAATTTGGTCAATCTCAGCCTTGTTCTCATTCTTCTAGGGGATTCCTCCAGTAGCGCTACTTTCCAGAGGAGAAGCCTTTGTAGGTACTGCACCTACAACAGCAGCATCACCGCCATTAACAGGTCTGGGATTTGAAAGAATTTTCCCACTTGAAGTTTCCACCATTTTTGATAATTAAGTCACCAAACTAAATTGATTCTTTTTCTGTCCTTCTCATTGTGGTTCTTATAGTTAGTTTATGTATTATATTATTTTTGTTTCTTATTGTTGTTTCTCAATGTATGTTAGTTTGAATTGTCAATTTTAAATTACTTTGTATTTATTCATTATTTTGTCTTTACAAGAGAAATGGAGCATCCTACTTTGATGTTGCACATTTTTACTAGATGTTGACCATTTTGGAATGTGTGTGATGGGTTGTAAGAGAATCTAAGTTTAATATTGACACTATGAGGTGGATATTACTATTACAATTGAAGAATAAGGCACTTAAGTATATTTTCAATTTCTATGGAGTTGGTGTGAAAGGATATAATTTTGGGACCCTATGGTAGATAGAGATCTATACAAAAAGTGTTATATTTAAAGAGTTTAATTCATCTCCTATAGTGTCATAGACATAAGAGGATGGAAACAAAAATGTGGTTTTACTAGACCCAAAGTAGGTCAAGTCAAAAGGTTGTATGAAGGATCTATTGATCCAATTTGTTTAGACTAAGGTAACAACCATTATGTGAATTTTTCATATCTAGGGGGACTAATGCAAGACACTAAAAAACCTCTGGGATTAAGAAACAGACTCTTCATAATATTTATTTTTAGAAAAAGGAGAGCATATCCTAAAAAATAAATCTCACCTAAGGTAATATGCTAGAACATTAGAAAAGGCTTCAGAAAAGATTCAAATGTTCCTAGATTTAAGATAAGATAATGAAAATAAGAAACAATTTCACATACTGAGCATAAAACACCACTATCTCATCATTCTTGAAGTGAGAAAAAAAAAATAAAAAACATTAATAACGCGTATTGGGAAAGTTCACAAAGATGGGGAACCAAAAATATTGCAAACATTTTTTTGGGTCCCCCAAAAAGGCTTCGGCATGTGCCAAATATATGGAACACACCATATAGGCTTGGTATGCACCATATGTAGCATATCCTAATTGTTATAAAATTCTAAAACTCACTTTTTCATCCTCATTTTTTCTACTATAGCCACAATTTGGAGAATTTAGAACCCTTGCAAATGGTGTGTGCCATATTAGAAGGTCATTTTTCTCTTGGGTGGATTAGATCTTTGTCATAATGTTTCCAAGGTACCAAGGAGGTCGATCAAGTGAGTAATTTATATTTCTCTGCCTCTTAATTTGATTTAAATGCATATTCAATTAGGTTTTATTTTTTAATTATATTTTGTTTAAATTTTCAAGAATTGATAATCCACCTATTCAAAACCATAAGTCACATCCCCATTAATACCCTCATGAATAAAAAGTAAATGAAACACCTTTTTAATTCATAGGTATCCCCCAAGCGCCCAACAAAATATTTTCGAGAAAATAGAAAATAATAAAAAATATTAGAGGAGTTGATTGCAAAGTTAAAATATTTGGGTGGTACCAAAATGTTGGTGTGTGTTTTATGAGAAAAACACTCAAAATAAAATACCAAGGGTACTCTATCCTCTCTTTAACAAAGTCTCCAATATGCTAAACTATGTGATCAAAAATTTGACTCCAAGATTCCAAAGGCGTGTGATTTTACTGTTTAGTATAGAATCTCATGGTAGGATGATTCCCTAATAACATCCAAGGGGACTTACATAGTTACTCAATATTTTATCTTTCAACTTTTGGATAAAAAATTTCATTTTTTTATCTTTTTTAGATTTTGTGAGCTAACTCTTATGAAGATTTCAAAAATAAAATGAAAAAGAGGAAGGTTTGGAAAGATAATTTTCACCCTAAACTATGTTGGTATTAAGGAATTCATTGAGAGGGCGGGTGAATCAGTGTTCTACTATTTTTAACTTTGGAAATCAAATTTCTTAACAATAAACCAAATACAATAAGGAACAATAAACTGAAATATAAAGCATACGTCCACAACATCATAACACCATGATTTTTATCGTGGAAACCATGTTAGGGGAAAAAATGCAATGGGGATGAAACCTACAAGATTTACTCTGTAGAGTAAATAACCCTGTTAAAGGTTTAGTACAAAAGGGAACACATGCATTAAGAAACATTGCGTAGAGCTCACTACTAAAATACCCAAGAGGGCTACAACCCTTAATAAAGCTCAGTGCTTTACAAAATATATTGGACTACAATCCAAAAATGATGAATTGATAGATAGCATCTATATATGCCAAAATAGTTCCATATAGGTACAATACAATATCTCTTCTCAACTATTATTCAAACCTTTGATTACATTTCATTCACACATAAAAAAATATACATCTATCAATACCATACCATATTTTTCCATTGTACTCCTACATCAACTCAAAATCTTGATCATATATACCAAATTAAAAAAGTAATTCCTTCACTAGTCGCCCTTAAGAACAAATGGATAACATGTAGAGGGTCTGCCAGATCCTCAATAAAAATGTCATCATAACCTCAAAAAATACAATAGATGTCTTCTATCATGTTAGATATACCAATACAAACTCCAAAAAAATTAAACCAATCAAACAGATAGGACCATTAATCAATCTATCAAGACTTTATCATTGTTTATCTCTGATCATAGGAAAACTGATACTTAGAACTCTTTAACTTGATCACCTAAGATCACCAACTACTATAAATCTAGAATAAGGTAAATTATACATTATGAAATCTCCCCCTAGGTTTATAATTTAAAACTCAAAATTGGCTGAATGTACTAAATCATTTATTATGACATATGCATTGTCCTTATTCTTCCATACTTAGCCAAATATACATACAATCCGTCGGTAACAACAAAATGTGCTAAGTGACCATCTAAATTATGTATGGTTGCCTTTAATGATGACATAAAAGCCTTCAATATAATTTTCTCCTTCCAACAATTTCCCCCTTTGTCATTGATGACAATACGTACTTGTGAAAAGTGACTAAGTGTCCAAAATAAAAATCTCATGCTCCCCCTGAGCTGAATATCTCTCCCTCATTTTTCACCCCATATCTCTTCCCCTTTGACATCAATGGAAATCTTTGGGTATTCACAACAACATTTATCTACCAAAATACTATAGAGGTCTATATATAAGTGGCATAAGTATAATCAATATACTTACAAAATTTTGAATACATCTGATAAATTCTTCCTTAGAGCACCAAAATCAAAGTCCCAACTCTTCTTCAAACTGTCTATAATATTAATTTTCCCACAAATAGCATAAGAATGTTTCTTTTTTGATTCAAGATTATGTGCATTAGGAGAATTATAAGCTCTCTACTTCTTTCAGACCACTAAGAAATATTTCTAGCTTAGGTTAAACCATGTTTCTTATCTCACTGATCCTTCCTTTCATCCTCTCCTTTTCTGTAACCAATATCTTGATCTTGTCCATCAAGGTGATAACCTTTCCTCCATAAATTGAAGCTGATGTTGTCAAGGGGTCATAAGATTTAGACAACACATCTAGTATTCTTTCACTCTCATTGATTATATTTTCTATGCCCTCATCACTCTTCGGATATGTAATACATGCTCGATAGATTTTTTTACCTTCGGTCAGAGAGCCTATCAACCTCTGTATTCCAACTCCCAATAATATATTATCTTTCGCATTCAAACCACAGAGTTGATGTTACATTTTCTCATCAAATTCATTCTGAACTTTAATCATAGCTAAATTTTCAAATGAATTAAAATGAGTACTTACAACATTAATAAATCCTTCAAGATGACCTCAGGGTGTATTATTTTGATCATTTTCATAGGTCAACATGATATTTCTAAGTACATCAGATGCATGTACTAATAGTTAATGATCCTTCAAATGATTCTTCAAAATTTGTTTCCTTTCCTTAGTCTGAGCTACCGAAGCAAGTGTCATCATCTGTAATGGGCTCCAAGTATCCAACTGAATTGGTCCTTGAATAATTTCCATCTCATTCATATCTATATTTTCTTCAACAATAAATTATTTCACTACCTTTGGAGTGTCTCATGCCTCTATTTTCATCTTAGTGATCTTCTCTTCTTCTTTCTCTGCATCATCTTTCACTTCATCTATGATTTTTTCTTCCTTACCTATTTATCCTTTCTTATCATTATGTTTCCATGCTTCATCATTCTTTTCTATCTCACTCCCCCTGAGGAGTGCATCCAAGAATCAAGTCCATTGAATGATATAGCTAAGATAGCTACTGTACTAATGCATTTCTGCATGATTTAGATCTCACAAGGAGGAGTTCCCACCTGAATCATAAATTTGAGATTCCCAAAGGCATCATTTGACAAAGGTTTTGTGAATATATCTACTATTTTCTCATTTGTGTTGATGTACTCCAATTTGACTTCCTTTTCTATAACCTTGTCTCTCAAAACGTCATATTTGATTGAAATGGGTTTGGCCTTTGAGTGCATAATAGGGTTCTTTGACATATTCATTGTGCTTGTATTGTCATAACATATAGCCACTAGATATTCAAAAGTAATCCCAATGTCCATCAGCATCTACTTCATCCACACAATCTCTATATAATTTATAGTAGCAGTAACATACTCTGATTTAGTAGTAGAATGAGCTATACAATCATGCTTCTTTCTTAACCATGACACCAACCTCTTTCCAAGAAAAAATGCACCACCACCTGTGTTCTTTCTGTCATCAATACGTCTTTCCCAATTAGCATCAATATAAGCATGTAAAGTAAAATTTTCATATTTTTCATACCATATTCCATTTTTCCCTTCATAAATTTGAATATCCTCTTAACCGTAGAAAGATGAGTCTCTTTAGGATCTTCTTGGAACCTCACAACAATTCCAACTACATTAGCAATGCCTGGTCTAGTGTGAGTTAGATATTTTAAACCTCCAATCATGGATCTGTACTTTGTCTGAAAAACACTTTGAGATTCATCAGTAGTAGTAAGCTTACAACTAGTAATCATAGATGCTCCAATAGGTTTACAATCTTCTATTCCAAACTTCTTCAACAATACCATAAGATACCTGGTTTGAGAGATAAAAATATCACCTTTTTATTGGGTGATTTGTAAACCAAGAAAAACTTCATTTCACCAATCATAGACATTTCAAATTCATTTTTAATTTCCTCATAAAACTTATTACTCATTTCATCATTACCTCCAAAAATAATGTCATCAATAAAAACTTCAACAATAAAGATTCCATCTTCACTAGTTCTAAAAATACAAATTATTGTTTGCACTACCTTTCCTAAAACCAAGATGTATCATATACTTGTCCAACTAAGAATACCATATTTTAGGTGCTTATTTTAGTCCATACAATGACTTTCTCAACTTTCAAACCATGTGTTTCATCATATGTCAAAGTAAATCCATCAAGTTTCTCAATGTATACTTCTTCTAAATCTCCATTTAGAAATTCAAATTTTCACATCCATCTAATATACCTTAAAGTTCTTGTGTGTTTCATTAGCAAGGAATATTCTTACTACTTCTAATCTCACAATATGAGAAAATGTTTCTTCAAATTCTATGCCTTCTTGTTGTGAGTAGCGTTTACAGACGAGTCTAGCCTTATTCCTCACAACCATACCTTCTTCATTCATTTTGTTTCTGAAAACCCATTTAGTCCCTATAACATTCTTTTCCTAAAGTCTAGGAACCAATTCCCAAGTGTTTTTTTGTCTCTACCTGATCCAATTCTTTCTGCATTTCTTTAGTCCAACATTTATGTTTTGCATGCCTCACAAGTTGTTTTTGGTTCTACTTGTGAAATCAAACAAATCTCATTTCTCATTCTAGATCTTGTCATCATTCCTTTATTTACTTCACCAATAATTTTATTTTCAATATTGTAAGGCCTACCCCAGTCTGACATAAGCTTAGCACTATTTCTCATGCTCTCCAGTCAATACTGATTTTTCTATAGTCAGACTTTTGGGACACATGTATTACTTTATGAATTTGTAGAATCCTTTGCTTGTATACAACACCTGATTATGAAATCAGGAAATCTATATAATACTCTATGTTAGTGATGCAGATTTCCCTACAGAACTTAGTTTTGATGGTTTTGTATATGGATTAGTATGTGGATGTTAGATATAATCAAGATGCAAATATATTAAAAGTTATGTTTATGCATGTGGAATAGATGCAAATATTGTTAAGTTCAATAATCTTTGATGCAAGTGTGAGTGAATGTGTGTTCAACCTACATTATGTATTCTATTATTTTTATGTATTGATTTATTGGACCTACTAATGTGTGCAATGAGTGTGCAGGAAAGTTGACCATGGTACTAATCGGGGATTCAGGTATGGACCTATGTGAAAACCATGATGCTAAGGCCCTGTCTATATAAAGAGACATGGACCTCATTGTATTGTCTTTTTATTTTTAAAAGTGTGGTGTATGATTGTAATTTATTTAATTAAGTAAATGTGTAATAAGTCATGCTCATGTGAAATTGTTGTGTCACTTGACACATGTGCACTCTATGTGTTGGCATGGCTAGTGAATGTGAC
>MU223433.1:834331-846601 GCA_018584345.1 Thuja plicata | reverse complement strand
ATTATGAAGTCTTGTAAAGTTGTTTTGAGTCAGAGGGCTTTGTGTAAAAGTATTCCTATTTTTGTAAGTTATAAATCTATTATGTTATAGAGAGGTATTTATGTGAATACAGAAGAGAGGTTTTTTTTTTATCTATGTTGTTTAAATTATATGGATGGCTAAATTATTTTTCAGTTAGAATGATGTTTCTTATCAAGTTTAAAGAGGGTTTGAAATCTTAAGGTTTATAACTTTAAATGTTGTTGTTAAAATATATATATATATATATATATATATTACAAACTTTCAAATGTTTTAAATTTGTAAAATTTTCAAAGGCATATAAGGAAAGAAATGACTTCATCTTCCATAGTTAATATAACATATTTGAACGAAAAATTATGTTCTTTAGACTAAGGTTATAGTGCCCAGATTTTGGGGCATGACAAATATAGTTTTTCCTAACATACCTTGGTTTCTTTGGATTCTTGGTAGGATCATTCAAGCATACCTTAATTTCATTGTCAACTTCAAGAGTTTACTCTTGACTTGCAATAGTCTCCATATTCACTGAATTTTGATTACAGTCATACATTCTTTCCTGAATCTAAAATCTCTAATCAATTCTCACATTAGCCCTTTCAACTATATTCCTCAATCTCACATTGAAACACTTATAAGCCTTAATCTTAGTACAATAACCAAGGAAAATTCCTTCATCAGTTATAGCATCGAATTTTCCTATCTCATCATCCATTTTGATATAACATTTTCTACCAAATATTCTAAGGTATTTTATAGTAGGATCATGATCAAACCAAAGTTCATAAGGCATCCTACTAGTACCTTCTCTAATTTGAATTTTGTTTAAACTATAGACTACAATAACAATAGCTTCTCTCCAATGCACATGTGACACATTCCCTTCAAGAAACATAGTCCTGGAAGCATCTAGTATAGTTATATTTCTTTGCTCTACAATCCCATTCTATTGTGGAGTTGTAGGAGTTGATGTTTTTCTGTATATTTTATGCTCTTCTCAGCATGTATTAAACATATTTGATGTAAATTATCCACCTCTATCAGACCTCAAACATTTTATCTTCACACCTAATTCATTCTCAACTTTTTATTTGAAAATCTTAAAATTATCAAAAGCTTCATATTCTCTTTAATAAATGAAATCCACATCATCCTAGAATAATCATCAACAAAGAGTATAAAATACCTTACTCTATAGTAAGATCTTGTTCTTGTAGGACCAAAGAGATCTATATGTATCAGATCCAACTTCCCCTCTGTTGAGTAAGATTTTCTCTAAAAATTTCTTCTAGTTTGTTTCCCCATCACAGACTCTCTACACATGGTGTTAGAGAGCTTCACATTTTTGGTAAATCTCTCACTGCATTATTCAACCTCTCTTTCATAATGTTATCAAAATTTTATGATAGGACCTTCTATGCCATAACCAACTATCATCAACCTTCACAACAAAACAACTAGCCTCTGTAATATTTAACTCAAACACATTACCTCTTGACTTTGTACCTGTTGTGATAAAATATCCTTTCTAACTTTTGATAGTACATTTCCCATCATTGAACTTCAAATGATAGCCCTTGTCTACAATCTTTCCAACACTCAACAAGTTATGCTTAAGTCCATCAACAAGAAGTATATCATCAGTATTAGTTTTACCATCAAGAGTAATTGAACCTACTCCAATGATCAATTTTGGAGTGTTATCACCAAATCTGACTACACTGCCATCATTTATAGCTAGTTGAACAAACTTACTTTTATCACGAGTCATATGATGTGAACAATCAATGTCTATGATCCATTCAGGTTTTTTATCAACATGAGAAACTAAAGCTCTTTATTCATGAATAGGCTCATCATCTTTAATAGAAATAAATCCAATTTCATCATAATCCACAATATCATCATCAAACACACCTTCACTGGCATAGTAACATTCCTTATCCTTAGAATAGTCTAGTCTATGAAACTTTGGTTTATGCTTAGGAACCCTTGTAGGACATCTAGATGCAAAATGACTAATATTATTACATGAAAAACACTTCAGGGGTAACTTTCCTTCAAATTTACCCTTACCTCTCTTTTCTCTTCTTGCAATCAAAGCCAAAAATTCCTCCAGTTTCCTTTATTCTTCTACTATCTGTGTCCAATATTTATCATATTCTCCAAGATATTCATACCTATTATATATGTTGGTGCTCGCAAGACTTGATAAAGTCTTTTTTTCATCGTTATCAGTCACCTTGAATGCAGATTCCACCTTAGGTAGTGTATCTCCTCGCTCTGTGGCCTCAAAGGTGGTCAAATTAGCAATCAACACCTCTTTATTGAAGTTCACTAATAGAGGTATGATCTCTTCTATTTCTTTCACTTTAGTTTTGTAGACAGGTCTCAAAGATCTGAGAATCTTTGGGATCACTTATTCTTTAGTATATATGCCTCCTGAGTTTCTAATCCTTGTAACAACCTCTATAACCCTTTCTGGATATGCTCTAACATTTTCATCATGTTGCATTCTTAAAATCTCCATTTTAGTCTTCCAATTCTATAATTTTGCATGCTTGGTAAAATTATCTCTTTCATATAGTTCCTCTAGTCTTGTCTAAATTTTATGTACGAAATCCAGGTCTTTAACCTCTTTGAATTCTCCCTCGAAGAGTGCATTGATCAATGCTTCCCTTGCAACCATGTTGCAACTAAATAACTTCTTTTCATTGTAATTAGCTTTGTCTAATTCATCTCCATACTTGATCTTCTCATCCTTCTTAGTAATCATCCATAAATCAATTCCTAAGAAGACAAGATGATTTCTAATCTTGTTCTTCTAACTATCAAAATTTTCAGGATTAAGTTTCAGACTCTCCTTCCTATAGTATTTCATCTTTAGCATCACCTCAAGCTATTGAGCTTTCTCTGAGAGGACCATAGGCTCTAATACCAATTATTAGAAATAATAGTCCACCAACACAACTGAGAGGGGGCATGAATCAAGTGTGAGGTAAATAATTAAAATTTAAACTTTATAAACCAATTAATCAATGCAAATCTGAACATATCAAATACAACACCATAACACAAGCAATTGTTTTCGATGAAACCCTGTGTTGGTTGTATTTTTGGTTATAGTTTGGCTAGTAAAATTTTTGAATTTCCCTGTCAGTAAGAGCCATTAAATATCCAAATCTTCTTGTTCTTGCCAAAGTGTTTCCATGCAAATAATGATTTTTAGGGCTTAGAACTAGTGAAGTGTTAAAATCCTATGTTTTAGGTCATCCCTTGTTTGAAATAGGTAAAACCCTAAGCCCTTAAGTCTTTTTAAGGTTCAAAATTGAAAAAATCCCTAATTTCCAAGCAGGGTTATGTTTTAAAGTTACCTTTTTTGAGTCTAAGTTATGAAATAAGTCATGTTCTTTTTTAGATGGGTCACCAAGTCTTTAAATGATATAAGAATATTCTGTTATATTTAGAGACTCGGTAGAATGCCTTTGTCACATTATCTCCAAGAGAAAAAATAATATGCCAAAATGGTTAAGAGATTAAGCGACAACCATTCATCTAGTGAAGGATCTAATGGTGGTCAGAAAGTCTTGGAATGAACCCTACGGTTAGCAAAATGTTTGGCGAATTTTATTTCCTTTGGTCGTGGTGTCTCTGGATCAAATAAGAGTTAAGCGATGAGTTTAAATGATTACATAGTCACCAAGTCTTGGAATAGAAAGTGAGTTAAGATAAAGGGTTAAGATATTTGGAGACAACCACAAGAAGAAAAGAAGATAAGTAGTTGTCATGTAGTCCTTGATCAGTTGTGACAAGCCAACATTCTTTCAGTAATTAGGAGACAAGTAGTAATAAGGAGACACATGTTCCAAAACCTAAGTGACTAAGGTATGTAGTTGCATAGTCTCAGAATGTAAAATTAGTCATCTAGCAAATAAGAGACTACAGGGAATATTTCACTCTTGTCGCAAGGTCTCCAAGTGAATCAGGGTTTTATGAAAGATTCAAAGACTTAGCAGAGTCATTGGATGATGAATAATGAGAAATTAGTGGTTGTCGGGAAGTCTCCAAATAAAAATATTAAAGCGGATTTCATTGAGCGACTTAGAGATAGAAGGAAATAAAATGTTACATTACACTATAGTCACCAAGTCTCCAAAATGAATTAAGTTGATAAATTAAAATTATCATGTGCGTAAGTTGCTAAGTCTCCAGTATAAAATGGTTAAGTTATAAACATCTAGCCATTAAGTGACATAGGCTTAAGTTGTGAAGTCTCATAAAGAATTAATATGATTCAGAGACTTAGTGGTAAGCGTCTGATTAAAAGGAAATCTACGGTGGATGGGGTGTCGCATGATAAACTTAGAGTTAGGAATTTCTTTCAGCGACTTGGGTTTCTTCAGTTGCATGATCACCAAGAGCTGACTAAGGTTAAGATGAATTAAAGTGATACATGTTGTTTCCAAATCTCCAAAAGAAATCATAGTTAAAAGTAATGTTAAGCGAAATGGAGACAAAGCATGGCCGCTAGGTCGCCAGATAAGGAAAATGAAAAACATAGTGAAGAAGAGTTAAAGCTGATGCTGACATGTTATGGTTGAAAATTCACTAGCCAATAAGGATGTAGAACATTTATGACAAGGTGGAAAGGTTGCTAAAAATATCCAATCACATAATTTTGTAACCTTTGATCAATTTTAATAAGAATTTTTATGAATTTGTCATTCATTTGAATCAGATTTCCTGTCATGATCAGAGGCTACAGCTAGAAATCAATATTAATGGCACAGTGTGTAAAATTAAAGGAAGAAATGATGGATTTTTCAATAACAAGCTGCGTACCTTGATCATTTTACCATAAATAGATGATATCATTGCTTTATTTTCACTTACCTTGCATTTAGAATTTCAGAGCAGAGAATTTGCCAAGTTTTATGTGTTTGAGAAAGAGGGAGAATAGTTGCCTATGTGAAGAGTGATTTGAGAAAATTTTTCTATAGAATTCAAGGTAATTGGTGTGATTTTCAGTGCTATTGAATTATTTTCAATAAATTTCAGTTTAGAGTAAGTGTTTTCTGTGATAGATTTTTTTAAATATCGGTATCAAGAATTTAGAGAAGAACATAACAAGATGAGTCAAGCACAGAGTGTGGCCTCCTCACGTGGAAGGAATGATGATATAGATGATGATGCCAAAGGAAAAAGGAATTATTCAGATGAGTTCCTAAAGTTATTGTCAGGTTTTACACAAAATAAGAAAGCAAATGTTGATATCCTGATTGATGAGTTGGTCAACATCAGAGATGTGAAGACACCAGGAACATCACCTTATTCTTTGTTTAATTATTTCTATAAAAATTGTGATGGAGCTATGCCTATCTCAAACCCTTGGACATGTGGACTAGCTAGATTGTTAGTTCCTAATGTGTTTGTAGATACTGATTTTATTTTATCCCTAGCAAACAACTATGATGAACTTAGTAAAAAAATTAAGAAAAATGATGGGACTGTGTTACTTGCTTTGAGTAGAAATTCATTTATGCAAGCATTTAACCTCTATTACCAAACATCAATTGAAATTAACCTCAAAAAATAAGAATTGAGGTATTAAAGGCAATCTAGGGTCATTAGGAATATGATAAAGAGGCACATGCCTAAGGAGACAAGGAATTATATTGCCCCACTACTAGGTTTGGCACCTTATTTTTACAAAGATATGAACCACTACATAAAATACATTTCCTATACATTGTGTAGAGTGCTAGGGAGGGATGGAGGTGCAGAAAGGATAAATGCAAGTATTTTGATGATTACCTTAGACATATAGGATGTGTACATAAAAACTAGTTATGATTACATCTAGTATATCATTGATAGGATGCATAAGGGTTTTGTTGCTATTAAGAAAAAGGACAAAGAGCCCAAGTTTCTGCACTATTCTATTTTGATGCATTTATTGCTTTATTTCAATTACCCCATAATGGATATACAGAATTTGAACCCTCAAAGGTTCCACTTCAATCAGCCCAACCTCATTCAATTCTGGATTAGAGTGTGGATCTACACTGCTAAAGATTGTGATTTCTATGGATTCGAGAATTGGATTGTATACCCAATAATGAAAAGCCTAGGAGTGAACAAGACTAGGTTGCCTGCAAAAGTTTTGCAGCTTTTGAGGCCATGTGAGTATGTTGATAAACGGTCGGGTGATCACAATTGGGGTGATTTCTACCTGGGAAACAATTTTACCATGATAAGAGTATATGGATGTTCACATCCTCCTTATATTCTCCCATATCATGTTCCAACTAGGATAGCTACAATGGAATTCATCTGGCAGCTAATGTTGACGGATAAAGAAAATTTGGCACTACATGGAAAGGGGACATTTACCCCTAGAAAGTTCAAAGTGTATCAGTTTATAATTGGTAAGAAAGCCATAGATCCAATAAATAATTAGATGAGTCATTACAAGATGAGTGTAGCCTTGTGCAGATACAATGATATTGAAGGATTAATTGTGGGAGCCAAGAAGCTTGTAACTCCTACCATACCATATAACTATGTACATGAAGAGGGTATGGAGGAGGATGCTATCAGAAACATTTTAGAAGAAGAAGATGTAATGAGAAGATCAGACAAGATCCGAGAACTTATGGACTTGGAAAGGCATGTTGAAAGAAAGGGGGTGAGTTTTAGAGGGTTCTACCCTGATTTGCCTTATCTTAAAAAATGCAATGATTGAGAATCACACACTTTTGTGTAATCAGATGGAAGAAGCACTAGTGGTACCAGAAAAGGGCCACATAGAAAATTCAGAGTCTGAGTATGATGATGATAGTGATTAGGGATGTCCTTCTCCTAGAGCTTACCTAGATTACCAAGCAGTGCCATTAAAGATTGCAGTAGAAGGACATGAATATGTTTTTGGCCTAACAAAGGTCCTAGAGCATGAGAGTACTGATGAGCCTGCATTCAAAAAGAAAAAGGTTGATATTGGTGAAAATTCACATGCTTTAACTTATGTCAGAAAAGAAAAGAAGAAAGATAGAGTGTCATTATTCCTGGTAATGGACCTTATGATCACCAGTTAAGGAAAGAAGTGAGAAAGGGAAAGAAATTGCAGAAAGAAGTTGAAGAGGATATTGAGTTACCTCTTTTAACTGGTATTGATGAGAGGGTGATTCACCTGTAGAAGTTCCTTGATGATGACAATTTCATCAAAACCCAGGAGTTTAAATATTTCCTTAGGTAGAATAAGAAGAAGGTGGTAAGTGAACAACTCAGATTGGAAGGAGGAGAACTAGTAACTAATGATGCCCTCCTAGCCATACGAAACTATGATCCTAAATTTGAGGATATAACTCCCAAGGAGGCCAACAAATTGGTAGAAGAAAGTGGTATGTTGTTTTCTGAGGGTTGGGATCTAGCTTCTACTTTCATAATAGATAAGATAAGAAGGCAGCCAGATTTGAAGCTGACATCTGAAGAGCAAGTGGGTGAAATGATCAAGGGATTTGGATATAATCCAAAGTCCCAAGCAGTGGCAATGTGGAGCTTAACTCCTAAAGATTATAAACCAAGTCTACTAAACATTCAAGAGAGAATATTAGGTAATCAAATGGTGTGGTTAGTTCATACCACTAATGACATGGAGATTTCTCAAATCTTGACCCATTGGGCATAATTAAATGAAGACAAAAAAATATATTTATCCTAGAAGTGTGATACTTTGGTGAATGAGGCTAGTACTATAGCTAAAGATAGGGAGATGTGCTACATCAAGACACATGCTCAGGAGAATACAATTAGGGATTTAACTCAGTAATTAATGGAAAAGCTAGAAGTTATCCCTGCCTCACCCAAAGAAAGTACAGATATAGAGGTCCAGACAGAGTCAATAGGGGACAATGGAGAAACAGAGGAGATGATTAGTGAGAACAATAAGATTGTTATAGGTGCATTGATGAGTGTATTTCAGCATAGGATTGTTAGCCTAAAGGATAAAACTGATTTGGTTTTAAATGCATATAGTAAACTGCCTACTTTGCATGTTGAGGTGATTAATTTTATTAATATTTTAAATCCTTATTTTTCAATTTGGTCTAATAGAACACAATTATTTGAAAGGTTAGCTTCTCTACAACCACACAGAAGTGATTTTCTAGTGATAGTTATTAAGGCTGGTGAAGAGATAGAGAAGATAAATGTAACTTTACCTTTCTTCAAAGGTAAACTAAATTAGATTGAGACTAGCTTGAGCCTATTTGGAGCAGATTTCAATAGATTCATTCCTCCAATCAAGGGAGAAGACAAACAGATCAAGGTCTTGGTGGTCTAGAGGGGAGAATTTGATAGCAAGTTGCCTAATGAAGAGGCCTTTATTACTAATACAGAGTTAGACATGGACAGATACAATAAGATTCTAAATGAAGCCATTAAGGCTGAGACTGACATCAATAAATTTTTAGCAGATGTTAAGAGTATAATGGATGCCAAGTGGGATAGACAGAAAGAAAAATTGTAGAACATTCAAATCTTTAAATTCCCTACTGAGGATAATGTAGCAGCATGGGATTTAATGACCTAACCAAAAAATAATAAGGCTGTTGTAGTAGATATTGATATTATTGATGAAGAGTAGATGGACACAAGGTGCCTACTCTATGAGCACAGGAAGGTTAGTAATCACAAAAGACAAGTGTAGGTTAGCCTGTAATGGTGGTCACTTGGTCTCATTGCAAACATCAGATGCTATCATGAACATAAACAGACAAAGCCACAGAAGTTGACATAAAGACAAACAAGTAGATCAGATTTCATTCTCTATTTTTGTCTTTCCACCACTTGGATTGATCTTGTCTTTTGTTTTATCTATATTTATGGTTAGGTTTCTCAAACCATCCGAAGCTCGTTGCATCCTTGTCTTAAGGATTCCAATATGGTTTGAAGCTATATATAGATCATATTGTAAACTTTTCAAGGTGGTGAAATATAATTGTAAGCCAGACTACAAAATTTTGTCTGAGTCTTTGAGATTTTTGTCTCTACATGTATGAAACTGGAATATAAATAAAATATAGTGCAAATTTTCTCCTATATTTATTGTTGTCTCTTTACTTATTGTGTATTCTATTTTATGTTTAATCTGTAAGGCATTTTAAGCATATTGGTTACAAGGTATCTATCTAACTGCTTGCAAGTTTCTTTCAAGGGAAGAACTAAGTTTTGTGAGTAGTTTTAGGGAGCATAATAATATTTGAGGATTTGATATAGTAGTGTGGATGTGACAAGGTAATTTGTAAGGAATTTTACTCAGGTTACATATAGGTTGGAAGGCAATCTATAGTATCTTTATTTACCTTTTCTATGGATTTTGCATCTTTTGACTCTATAGCCCAAGGATAGGCACTGGTCTAAAATCTGTCAAGTAGTTTATCATCATCCAAGTAATTCAAAATATACAAATCTCTTACATTCACCATCATATCCATATAAATTCAAGAAATTATATCAAGATATACAATTCATTTTACTAATCCCTTTGAGAGAGGATTAAAATAGGTTGCCCCTCCTAAGTTCAGAGAACTATAAAAGGAAGAAGGATGAATGTCCTTAAAGCACTACTATTTTTAGTTATCCTTTCAGTAGTTTTCATGGTCAAACTCTGTGTTAAGTTGTTTTCAGTTTCATGCAGAGTAATTTATAAGATAATTCAATAAACAAGCAACAAATCAGTATCCACATTTACTAACACTGTGAGACAACAATCATATATAGGTAATACCTACCTGGGTGTTGTGGAACCTAAAAAGAAGAAGGTGATAGTAGTTTCCCCAGATATTATCATAAACCCTCATCAATTAGAGTTTTCTCTTGCTTCAGTCAGTATTTTTAAACATTGGGAGTCATAGAGTTAATCAAGTATTTGTTGAAGGTTCAATAAGAAAAAACCCTAAAAAATTGGCGACTCTACTGGGGATTGATATAATCAGTTATATTTGAAGTTGTCTTAAACTCTCTAGTGCATCAATTCAAATCTTCCAAACTAGCTTTAGTTGAGTTAGCCCATCCGATTCACCTAAAAAATTGGCGACTCTGCTGGGGAATGATATAATCAGTTATATTTGAAGTTGTCTTAGAATCTCTAGTGCATCAATTCAAATCTTCCAAACCAACTTCAGTTGAGTTAGCCCATCCGAGTCACCTAAAAAATTGGTGACTCTACTAGGGAAAAGAATTTATAAGGTTTTAGTAAAAGCATTCAGAATCTTTGTGATTTTAGAAGATAGTGTATTTACAGTTAATAGTTTCCTAGAGTCTTTCTAATAGTTTTCATTACTCCCAATTTTGGGTGGCATATCTAAAGTTAAATATTTGTGAAGGTAAATATCTTTCAGAATGAATACTAGGTCTAGAATGAGAAACAATCCAGAAATTGCATTGGATGGTGGAATTCCATCATCCTCAAGAATGGAGATGTGTTGGAGGAAGAAAAGAAACCAAGTTAATATTGATGAAACTCCTCCAAGAGGAAAAGAAAGTAATACTAGGAGGGAGGAAGATAGAAACCAGTCTAATCGTGATGGAAATACTTTAAAATATGAAGAAGCTGTAGAGAAGGGATTAGAAACACTTGTAACCACCTCCACTTCTAGTGAAAGAGAAGAAACAACTACAATCAGTTTAAATTCTGAGGAAGTTCCTTCTGATAAACTTGTTGAGGAAGAAAGAGTCATCATTAAACATCTCGCCCTTATTCAGCAGATGAAAAGGGAAAGAGATTAGAGAAAGAAAAATTATGAGCATAAGGATATTGACAAAGTTAGAAGAAGATCCTCAAGACATCAAACTACAAGAAATACAGAGAGATTTCAAAAGAACCATGAAATACCCACTACTCATAATGCTTCTAGTTCACAAAATGTTAGGGATAAAGGTAAACAAAAAGTCACTGAAAGAAAAGTTGAAAAGCCAAAGGTTCAGAGGCACTTAATAGAGAAAATGTCCAAATTGGATATTGACCTTGAAAGACTAAGAATAGAAAAAGAAACCATGGAAAAAATACTAGAAAAAGCTAAGGTAGAAGCTGCAAAAATAGAGATGAAAAGGAAAATAGACTTTTTTGCAGTCTTCCAAATATTATTATGCTGAAAATGAGAACACAACATCTTCTAAAACAAAGGCTACTACCTTCAAAGAGCCTGATAACTTCCAAAGAAAACCATTGGATCCTAAAAGGTATAAGCAATTTAATTTTATTGGTATCCATGGATACCCAAATGCATTTCCAAAAGATGTAGGTGATATTGGAGAAAAGCTCCCAAATTTTACAGGTAATAATGTTATCTCTTGTGAAGTACATTTAAGAAAGTTCATTCACTTTGTTGATGATTTGAATATCACTCATGGAGATGTGTTAATGAAGATTTTTGTTCAGTCTCTAGTAGAGGATGCTAGAGAATGGTTTAGAGGTATTTGTAATGGCTTTGTTGCTTCCATGGATGAATTAAGTGAGTTGTTTAAGGACCAATATGGTGATAAGACAAATAAAGGGTTCTTACTGAACGAGTTCAATAACATCAAAAAGGACTATAATGAAGAAGTCATTGAGTTCAATACCAGATTTTAAAGGGCTATGCATAAGTTTTTTTAGAAGATAAGGATGGATGAAGAGCTATGTTTAGCAACCTATTTAAATGCATTTGATTCTAAAATGGGTTATGCTCTTAGGGATAAAAATCCTATAACTCTCACTGATGCCTAGAAGATAGCAATAAATATTGAAATGAACATAAGGGTATCTGGTAAACTAAATAGGAGAGATGATTAAAGGTTTAGTAGGAGTAACCTAAAGAAACCAGAATACAAAGAGTATAGGGCTCCTCAAAATATTAGGCCTTCCTATAATAATACTTACCATCCTCAAAATAGAATGAAAAATCATCCTTATGGAACCCAGATCAAGGATGGGAAGCCTATTGCTCAACCTAGAAAGGAAAAAGCTAAGAAAAAAACTCCAGACCCTTTGCATAAAAATTTTGTCCATTTGTGTAATGATGACTTCTGGTGTGAAGCTTATGAAGCCCCACACAACCCTAATTTTTGTATTGTTTCCTTAGATTTGAAAGCCAATGAAGAACAAGGAAATGATGAAGGTGAACAATGTGATCACAATATGACAAATGCTTATTCATGTCATGATGTAGATTCAGACAGTGAAATTGAAAATCATGATTCATATGGTTC
>MU223433.1:812155-822668 GCA_018584345.1 Thuja plicata | reverse complement strand
TCCATCAATGCCAAAGGGGGAGATTGTTGGAGATTTGATTCTGAACAGTTGATTGATTGTATGTTTGTCATTGATGACAACATATAATACATAGCAGTACTTCTATATGTACTTATCCATATGATGATATGAAGACCAAGGTGGATTGATATATGTTGTTGACATGTTTACTATGCTATGTTCATACACATAGACCCAGATATGAAGTTTCAGTAAAGATATGTAATTCTGTTATTGACAGTTACAGTTCTGGAGGAATAATGGTTTAAGGCCGATGTATGTAATGTGTTGATCGAGTTGCACCTATCTTCTAGATATGTGTGTGTATATTCATGATGAGTTATGATTTGTTGATATTAATCTAAACGTGCCAAACATGTTTCAAGAAGATTGCAATGTTATGGTCAATTTGGTAAAGCTGACTTAGTGAAGCGACGCGTCTGTTTAGCATTGACTTGTGCGGTTGTAATTATGCTTGCGCACTTTGTAGAGCCGACAAAGATGCTATGAAGAGTTTTATAATAGGTCCCATGATCTCATACTTGGTTTATGTATTTATACAAGGTCATTTGTGATAAGAAGAGTTGCGAAAGCCAGAGATTGACAAGTAGAGCAGAGTGTTGATACAACAAAGCTATATTTATCATATGTTGATAATATAGATGTTTATGTTGAAGCATTCAGAATTTAGATTAGATTTTTATATTGCTTTACAAGAGGTTAAAGCATCGACGCATAAAAGGAACTGATTAGACAAGCAATGTCACATACAACAGTTCATCTTGTTGATACAGTGTGTATCAAATATCCATAAGGTTGTAGCCTTCACCACTTGGATAGTGAGTCCTTGGATAGTGAGTCCACCACCCCTAACAGGGTTATTGTAAAAGACTCCTAACAGGGTCCGACCCTTAACCAGGTCAACTATACTATTGCATTGTATTGTACAACTCCTAAAATGGTTGAAGAATCTTTTAACAGGGATTACTATAAACAATATAGTTCTTTGTGGGTAATTCCCACTAGGGTTTTTACCATTTGGTTTCTCCGTAACCAAATTGATGAGTTGTGTAATGTGTTATCTAAATGTGCATTTAATTTATATCAATTTGGATTAATAAGTATAAAAGATTTAAAGTTGCAGATAACTGATTCACCCCCCCTCTCAGTTATCTCTGAAGTATTCTAACAACCAAGTCTCCAGAATGAATTAAGTTGATAAATTAAAAGTATCATCTGTGTAAGTCGCTAAGTCTCAAGTATAAAATGGTTAGGTTATAAACATATAGCAATTAAGAGACATAGGCTTAAGTTGTGAATTCTCATAAACTATTAATATGATTTGGACACTTAGTGATAAGTGTCCAATTAAAAGGAAATCTATGGTGGATGGGGTGTAACATGATAAACTCAGAGTTAGGAATTTATTCCAGTGACTTGGGTTTCTTCAGTCGCTTGATCGCCAGGAGCTAACTAAGGTTAATTTGAAGTAAAGTGATACATGTTGTTGCCAGATCTCCAAAAGAAATCATAGTTAAAAGAAATGTTAAGTGACATGGAGACAAAGCATGGTCACTAAGTGACCAGATAAGGAAAATGCAAAACACATTGAAGAAGAGTTAAAGCTAATGCTGATATGTTACTTTTGAAAATTCACTAGCCAATAAGAATGCAGAACAATTATGACAAGGTGGAAAGGTTTCTGAAAAGAGCCAATCACGTCATTTTGTAACCTTTGATCAATTTTAATAAGAATTTTTATGAATTTGTCATTCATTCAAATCAAATTTCCTGTCATGATCAGAGGCTATGGCTAGAAATCAATATTAACGACACGGTGTATAAAATTGAAGGAAGAAATGATGGATTTTTAAATAATGAGCTGTGTACCTTGATCATTTTACCATAAATAGATGATATCATTTCTTTATTTTCACCTACCTTGCATTTAGAATTTCAGAACGGAGAATTTTTCAAGTTTTATGTGTTTGAGAAAGAGGGAGAATAGTTGCCTATGTGAAGAGTGATTTGAGCAAAGTTTGCTACAAAATTCAAGGTAATTGGTGTGATTTTCAGTGCTATTGAATTATTTTCAATAAATTTTATTTCAAAGTAAGGGTTTTCTGTGATAGATTTGTTTCAATATCGGTATCAAGAATTGAGAGAAGAACACAACAAGATGAGTCAAGCATAGAGTGTGGCCTCCTTAAGTGGAAGGAATGATCATATAGATGATGATGCCAAAGGAAAAAGGAATTATTAAGATGAGTTTTTGAAGTTATTGTCGGGTTCTAAACAAAATAAGAAAGCAAATGCTGATATCCTGATTGATGAGTTGGTTAACATTAGAGATGCGAAGATGCCAGGAACATCAGGTTATTCTCTATTTAATTATTTCTATAAAAATTGTCATGCAGTTGTGCCTATCTCGAACCCTTGGACATGTGGACTAGCTAGATTGTTAGTTCTTGATATGTTTGTAGATACTAATTTCATTTTAGTCCTAGCAAACAACTATGATGAACTTAGTAAAACAATTAAGAAAAATGATGGGACTGTGTTACTTGCTTTGAGTAGAAATTCATTTATGCAAGCATTTAACCTCTATTACCAAACATTAAATGAAATTAATGTCAGAAAACAAGAAGAGAGGTATGAAAGGTAATCTGGGGTCATTAGGAATATGATAAAGAGGCACATGCCTAAGGAGACAAGGAATTATATTGCCCCACTACCAAGTGCGGAACCTTATTTTTACATAGATATGAACCACTACATGAAATACATTTCCTATGCATTGTGTAGAGTGCTAGGGAGGGATGGAGGTGCAGAAAGGATAACTGCAGGTATTTTGATGATTACCTTAGACATACAGGATGTGTACACAAACGCTAGTTATGATTACATCCAGTATATCATTGATATGATGTATGAGGGTTTTGTTGCTATTAAGAAAAAGGCTAAAGAGCCCAAGTTTCTACATTATTCTATTTTGATGCATTTATTGCCTTATTTCAACTACCCCATAATGGATATACAGGATTTGAACCCTCAAAGGTTCCACTTCAATCAGCCCAACCTCATTCAATTCTGGATCAGAGTTTGAAACTACACTGCTAAAGATTGTGATTTCTGTGGATTTGAGAATTGGATTGTATACCCAATAATGCAAAGCCTAGGACTGAACAAGACTAGTTTTCCTACAAAAGTTTTGTAGCTTTTGAGGCCATGTGAGTATGTTGATAAATGGCCGGGTGATCACAATTGGGGTGATTTCTACCTGGGAAACAATTTTACCATGATAAGAGTATATGGATGTTCACATCCTCCTCATATTCTCCCATATCATGTTCCAACTAGAATAGCTGCAATGGAATTCATCTGGAAGCTAATGTTGACAGATAAAGAACATTTGGCACCACATAGAAAGGGGACATTTACCCCTAGACAGTTCAAAGTGTATCAGTTTATAATTGGTAAGAAAGCCATAGATCCAATAAATAATTGGATGACTCATTACAAGATGAGTGTAGCCTTGTGCATATACAATGATATTGAAGGATTCATTGTGGGAGACAAGAAGCTTCTAACTCCTAACATACCATATAACTATGTACATGAAGTGGGTATGGAGGAGGATGCTATCAGAAACATTTTAGAAGAAGAAGATGTAATGAGAAGAGGAGACAAGATCCAAGAACTTATGGACTTGGAAAGGTAGGTCAAAAGAAAGGTGATGAGTTTTGCGGGGTTCTACCCTGATTTTCCTTATCTTAACAGGATAAATGCAATGATTGAGAATCACACACTTTTGTGCAATCAGATGGAAGAAGCACTAGTGGTACCAGAAAAGGGCCACAGAGAAAATTCAGAGTCTGAGTATGACAATGACAGTGATCAGGGATGTCCTTCTCCTAGATCTTACCCAGATTACCAAGCAGTGCCATTAAAGATTGCAGCAGAAGGACAAGAATATGTTGTTGACCTAATAGAGGTCCCAAAGCATGAAACTACTAATGAGCTTGCATTCAAAAAGAAAAAGGTTGATATTGGTGAAACTTCACATGCTTTAACTTATGTAAGAAATGAAAAGAAGAAAGATAGAGTGAGTGCCCTTATTCCTAGTAATAGACCTTATGATCACTAGTTAAGGAAAGAAGTGAGAAAGGGAAAGAAATTGCAGCAGGAAGTTGAAGAGGATATTGAGTTACCTCTTTTAACTGGTATCGATGAGAGAGTGATTCACCAGCAGAAGTTCCTTGATGATGAAAATTTCATCAAAACCTAGGAGTTTAAAGATTTCCTTAAGTGGAATAAGCAGAAGGTGGTAAGTAAACAACTCAGATTGGAAGGAGGAGAACCAATAAATAATGATTCCCGCCTAGCCATACAAAACTATGATCCTGAATCTGAGGATATAACTCCTGAGGAGGCCAAGAAACTGGTAAAAGAAAGTGGTATGTTTCCTGCTGAGGGTTGGGATCTAGCTTCTGCTTTCATAATAGATTAGATCAGAAGTAACCCATATTTGAAGCTGACATTTGAAGAGAAAGTGGGTGAAATGATCAAGGGATTTGGATATAATCCAAATTCCCAAGCAGTGGCAATGTGGAGCTTAGCTCCTAAAGATCAAAAACTAGCTCTACTGAACATTCAAGAGAACATGGTAGGTAATTAGATGGTGTGGTCAGTTCATAAAACTAATGACATGGAGATTTCTCAGATCTTGACCCATTGGGCACCATTAAATGAAGACAAAACAAAATATTTATCCCAGAGGTCTGATACATTGGTGAATGAGGCTAGTGCTATAGCCAAAGATAGGGAGATGTGCTACATCAAGATACATGCTCAGGAGAATACAATTGGGGATTTAACTCAGCAACTAGTGGAAAAGCCAAAAGTTATCCCTGCCTCACCCAAAGAAAGTACAGATGCAGAGGTCCAGATAGAGTCAACAGGGGACAATGCAGAAATAGAGGAGATGATCAATGAGCACAATAAGATTTTTCTAGGTGCATTGGTGAGTGTATTTCAGCATAGGATTGTTATCCTGAAGGATAAAATTGATTTGGTTTTAATTGCATATAATAAACTGCCTACTCTACATGTTGAGGTGATTAATTTTATTAATATTTTAAACCCTTATTTTGCAACTTGGTCTAGTAAAAGACAATTATTTGAAAGGTTAGCTTCTCTATAACCACACAGAAGTAATTTTCCAGAGATAGTTATTGAGGTTGGTGAAGAGATAGAGAAGATAAATGTAACTTTACCTTTCTTCAAAGGTAAACTAAATCAGATTGAGGCCAGGTTGAGCCTATTTGGAGAAAATTTCAATAGATTCATACCTCCAATCAAGGGAGAAGACAATCAGATCAAGGTCTTGGTGG
Source organism: Thuja plicata (assembly GCA_018584345.1). Lineage (NCBI taxonomy): Eukaryota > Viridiplantae > Streptophyta > Pinopsida > Cupressales > Cupressaceae > Thuja > Thuja plicata. The sequence goes on along the minus strand of MU223433.1, from coordinate 817,275 downwards.
TTGTGAGGGGAGAATTTGATAGCAAGTTGCCTAATGAAGAGGCATTTATTACTGATATAGAGTTAGACATGGACAGATACAATAAGATTCTAGATGAAGCCATTAAGGGTGAGACTGACATCAAGAAATTTTTAGTAGATGTCAAGAGTATAATGGATACCAGGTGGGATAGACATAAAGCACAATTGTAGAACATTCAAAGCTTTAACTGGTATGTTGAGGATCATGTAGCAGCATGGGATTCAATGACCAAACCAAAGAATAAGAAGGCTGCTGCAGTAGAGATTGATATTATTGATGAAGAGTAGATGGACACAAGGTGCCTAATCTATGAGCACAAGAAGGTTAGTAATCACAAAAGACAAGTGTAGGTTAGCCTGTAATGGCAGTCACTTGGTCTCATTGCAAACATCAGATGCTACCCTACACATAAAGAGACAAAGGTGCCAAATTTCACATAAAGACAAAGGAGTAGATCAGATTTCATTCTCTATTTTTGTCTTTCCACCGCTTGGATTGATCTTGTCTTTTATTTCATCTGTATTTAGGGTTAGGTTTCTCAAACCATCCAAAGCTTGTTCCATCCTTGTATTAGGGATTCCAAGATGGATTGAACCTATATATAGATTATATTGTAAACTTTTTAAGGTGGTGAAATATAATTGTAAGCGAGACTACAGAATTTTGTCTGAGTCTTTGAGCTTTTTGTCTCTGCATGTATGAAACTATAATATAAATAAAATATAGTGCAAATTCTCTCCTATATTTATTGTTTTCTCTTTACTTATTGTGTATGCTCTTTTATGTTTAATCTGTAAGTCATTTTAAGCATATTGGTTACGAGGTAGCTATCTAACTGCTTGCAAGTTTCTTTCAAGGGAAGAACTAAGTTTTGTGAGTAGTTTCAGGGAGCATAACAATATCTGAGGATTTGATACAGTAGTGTGGAAGTGATAGGGTAATTTGTAAGGAATTTTACTCAAGTTGCATATAGGTTGTAAGGAAATCTATAGTATCTTTATTTACCTTTTCTGTGGATTTTGCATCTTTTGACTCTATAGTCCAAGGATAGGCACTGGTCTAAAATATGTCAAGTAGTTTATCATGATCCAAGTAATTCAAAATATACAAATCTCTTACATTCACACTCATATACATATAAATTAAAGCAATTGTATCAAGATATACAATTCATTTTACTAATCCCTTTGAGAGAGGATTAAAATAGGTTGCCCCTCCATAGTTTAGAGAACTATAAATGGAAGAAGGATTAGTTTCGTTAAAGCACTACTATTTGCAGTTATCCTTTAAATAGTTTTCATGGTCAAAATTTGTGTTAAGTTTTTTTTAGTTTCATGCAGATTAATTTATAAGATAATTCAATAAACAAGCAGCAAATCAGTACCTACATTTACTAACAATGTGAGACAACAATCATACATAGGTAATACTTGCCTGGGTGTTGTGGAACGTAAAAAGAAGGAGGTGATAGTAGTTTCCCCAGAAATTATCATAAACCCTCATCAATTAGAGTTTTCTCTTGCTTGAGTCAGTATTTTCAAACATTGGGATTCATAGAGTTAATCAAGTATTTGTTGAAGGTTCAACAAGAAAAAACCCTAACACCCTATTAAGGGAAAAAAAAAACCCAGTGGGAATTAGCACCCACAAATAATGTACTGAAAGTATTGTATCCCTGTTAGAAGATTTAGCCATGTTAGGAGCTGGTTATTACATACAATACATAGGCCCTATTAAAGAAAAAACCATGTTAGGATTCAAGATAAATATGAGACTCACTTCCTAGACACACTGCACAAATGAGAAGATTAAATCCACCTTCAGGGTTCACTGTCCAAATTACATAAAAATAAGTTTGTAATAACTAGTAAACTAGCTGATAGAAACTTTATTTTCCCAAACAAATCTAATAAATTTCATCACAACCAATGTCTCTTCTCTACATCTAGTAGACTTCACAATTACAAGATCACAGATTTCACATTACTCTTCTATAAACCTAAGTTTCATAGACCAAATTATTGTAAGGATAAGGAAACATGAAATAAACCCTTGCTAAGATAGAAATGGTATCTTACACAAGTAAACATGAAATACAAATCATTAATTATACTCCAAGATTTTTAATTTATGCTCACCATCCTCTAAGCACATTACACTATTGTATTTGGCCATAAATAGATCTTTACATGAAAACATGCTTCAGCTAATGTAACCAACAATAAAGAGACCCATGAGTCACAAGTAACATCATCCAAAATGTGTTTTACAAAACCTCAAGCTAGAAAACCATAAATCATGCCCGCATCCAAGTTATTTCCAAAACACAGAGACCAACTCTTGCATAATCCATTGTCATTGTTATATACCCAGTCTTCACCAAAATAACTATAATATAATCCAACATAAATATCTATCCAAGTGACCTTAGATATAAGATCCTTTCTCATCCTTTTATAAATCACAATTCTCACATGCTCTAAAAGCCTGTACAATGTTTGTACACTTTTATTAGTCTTGCCTTTACCAGTGATAACCAATCTATCTAAGACTTCTGATGAAACCAACTGAAACATATGTTGTCATCGATGAAAAACATGAATGTTAACACCTCTAATAGAAACAATTTCAAAAATTGGGGTAATGTAAAAGTGTTTTTTTCTCCAATTCATATTAAACATTGGAATACAAAACCATCTCAAGACAATTATGATCAACACCACTCAAGAGATGTCAATACAATAGCTATGTTTGAAGGGTTTGATTCTTTTTTGTCAATGTTTGAAAGAGAAAGGAATGATATTGGTATGCAAAATACTTAATAATTATATATATGATCTAATCTAATTGAGAAGACTAATAAAAAGGGGATAGGAGAAGGACTTGAATGCACCTAGAAATGGAATAGAAAAAGTAAACTTTCATACCCAAATTTCTAATTGTCGAAGTTCTGGAAGGAGGTGTAATCATAGATCTAAGACCTGAAGGTTGTGAACTTACCCCCTTCTGAATTTAAGTCAAAAATGGAAAGGATAGGGTGAAATTCAATCTATACCTACGGATAGGGTGAGATTCGATCTATACCCAAAACTTTCAGATGATTTTTTTACAGGATCTTCTCATGTTCCTATACTACTCAAAAAATATCTAATGAATCCGCAACCTATTCCTACACACAAAAAAATAGGAAGAAAGTGTTAGGGTTTAACAAATCCAAAATAATATAAGAATAAATAGTTATATGCATAAACAAAACAAGAATAATACTGAACATAGATAACACATAGATTTAACATGGCTCACCCAAAACCTGGGCTATTTCCACCTACACAGTTGTCCAACCTTTCTTATTATCCAAAAAAATAGTACAACAACATGAGAATGCATTATGCATCTCAGCCGCTTATAACATACATTTTAGGGCAACCTCTAAAATCAGCCATTTTAGGGTTTTACAATGTCAGTCTTCTTTTTCCTGAAAAAAGCAAATATTTTTCCTGAAAAAAGCACAAAAAATTCCATCGCCACAATATCAACACCCACTACATGATCAGTCACTACAATATCAACAGAAAGTTTGGGAAAAGGGGTTTTTCTTGTTTAAACCCATTTTTAGGAATCAAACTTGAAATTGAATTGAATTATCTTAATGAAAGATGAAATAGAAGCTAGATTTGAAACATAAATCACCTATACCTTGATGGTGCAATGCTTCTTTCGATGTGATCACAAGTCTTGATGTAATAGCTTGATCTCCATAAAAACATAATAGGAAATTATGAATCCCAATCCTTGAATGATGGATGTTGTAATTTTCCATTTGATGCTTGATCATGAAGAAGAAGAAGGATTGAAAACTTGAATGCTTGATTGAAGAAGAGATCTTGAACTCCATTTTTTCTTGATTTTTCATGAATGATTGACATCTTGATAGTGAATGTTTGCACTTGATAATGAATACCAAATTGAAGATAGATAGGGGGTTTATATACTAAATGCTTCATTTCGGGGGTTAAAAGTTAGGCCGGCCAACCATAGAAATGTTTCTCGTATAAAAACCTTGAGACGGGACCCTGCCCCAAATCTGGGCTCAAAACCCTAGGGAGACATCACCAATTGTGATGTGTTCCACCCTAAATAGGCCAAAATTTGGTCTGGGGGTCTCATTCAATCTGTAAATGCAAGATAAGTACAGACATCTCATTACAATGTCAGGAAAGTATTTTGAGGCTATAAAAAGTCAAATAGGGCCTACGAAATGAAGTGAACTATTTGATTGGAGGGAAAATTGAGGATAACAGTTAGAAATAAGAGATAACCTCAAGTTTTAAACAAATGTAGTCAATATGGGTCTTATAATGTCAATTCAGGAAGTCCAATAAGTGTTAGGAGAATGTGAAATCAATATGGAGACCCATATATACTAAAATGGGGCTAAAATGAGCACTTAATTAAGGGTGCATACTTTTTAGGATGATACAGTTGTAAGAGACATCCCGACAGTTACAAACATGCTAATACTATGTGTAGAGATTGTCAGATTGGAAATCAAACTTGGAACATATTTGAAAATTAGTATTACTCAACCACAAGACCTTTGGAGCTAATACACATAGATCTATGTAGACCAACTAGGACAAGAAAACTCAATGATGAAAGGTAATTCATGTTACTTATTGATGATTACACTAGAATGACATGGGTAACATTTTTTAAATGGAATTTGAGGCTTTAGATAGATTTAAAGTTTTCAAGAGCTTGTTTGAAAATCAAATGCATACTGTTGGTTGTATTTCATGTTTTTGCTATTTTGCCCTGTTCCTTGCCTTACTCTCTGAAAAGTTGCAGGTTTTTATGCCTATTCCTTGTCAAAATCTTGTTATAACCCTGCAAAAACCCTAAGGCATAATGTTAAACGATGCATTTTTGAAACCCTTAGCCATGTCTTTCTATTTTGTCGTTACCTTTTTTAAAGTCACTTAAGGCATGTGCTATATATCAAGCTTAAGTCAGGTCGCTTGATCGCGTGAATCAAACAAATATGCCAAATGATCTCCCGAATTTGCTTTTGCCTTGTGTCGCTTAGTCTCGTGAAAAAA
>MU223433.1:718633-744450 GCA_018584345.1 Thuja plicata | reverse complement strand
AGTAAATATGCAGAGTATACCAATCAATCCAGAAATGCATATGTGAAATGTAAACCAATAAAGTAATAAACCATACACACATAACACATGGATTTTAATGTGGAAACCCTGTTAAGGAAAAAACCACTAGGACCGTTACCCCAAATTTTCACTCTTCTAAAGTGAGCCCTATTAGGATCCAACCTTGTTAAAGGTTACAAACACACTGTTAGGTGTGACCTTGTTAGAGGATTTTAATAATAGAATGTCACTTGATATCTGTCATGTATATGCTACTAATATTGATCAACCTCTCTGCGAACAATAGGTATCTGGCATATCCAGTGCTACCTAACTACATCAGCCTCCTTCTTAGACTGTGTGTCGGTATCGAGCACTCAATGCTATCTTCATGACAATATTTTTGGAAATCTATTAGGATATACCTCAATTATAGAAGACTGTTAAGTCCTACTCTATTAAGAGACTTAATGCTTAATGGTTAAACTAAAACACAATGACCTATTTCTAATGCAACTCGACTTGTAGATTTTTAGATCTATTTTAAGTACATTACCTCTCTGATCAATTTATCAATTAAATTCTTTATGCTCCACACTTTCTGCTCTATGATGTTGTGCTTCACTATTCATCGGTGTCCGCAAAATTCTTTAGCTCTTCTTCAGCTTGATTGATCAGGACTGTATGAAGTTTTTCTTCATCAGTTTCTCTTCAGCATCCTCTTTCTATTCACTCCCCTTCCCATGTATGTGATTGCTTATGGAAATGAATTATGCTTGTCTCTTATATAGACATGATATTCCTTAATTCTTTATTCTTAATTCTTGATTCTTGGCGTGAAAAACAATCCATCCAATTTGATTTAAACCATAACTCCTGATTTATCTCATAGTTATCTTCTTGCCAATTGTACAAATCTTCTTTAAATCAATTACTTAACTCTGGTCAAATAAAATAAATAAAACAACCACTTAAGTCTATCCTTATGCTCTGACAGCTAGATATTTTTTGATTTTCTAAACTCTCTATTCTGTCGGTCAACTCTATAGTTTGTCGTCGGTGATAACTGCCAGTTCTATCAATGTGACTTAAGTCAGCTTTGGGATCTCCGTCTATCGGGCATCATTGGATTTTACTCATCGGGTAACTTTGTTTTCAGCTTGTTGGGCATCTTGTGATTTTTCTTTTTCGGGCAACACTATCTTCTGCTCATCGGGTATCACTATGACTTCTGTTCTTTGCCTTTACCGATGGTTTGCACTCCATCGGTGTTGTCTGTCACTTAGTGAATACTTGATTTTTTTGCATTTCATAAAGCATAACCTTTGTTCCATTGATTATCTGAATTCTTTGGCATTATGTACATGATCGTATAGATGATATCAATTTAACATCAATGACAATACAAACCATTAAATGATTTAATGCCTTGCATTATCTTCAGCTTAACATTATCAAACATTCAATCAGTTACATGTCATCACCTCTTTCCAAGAAAAAATACACAACCACTTGTGCTCTTTCTTTCATTAGTACTTCCTTCCCAATGAGCATTAGTATAAGCATGCAAAGTAAAATTATCAGATTTTTCATACCATAAACCATATTCCATTGTTCCCTTCATAAATTTGAATATCCTCTTAGCTGTAGAAAGATGAGTCTCTTTAGGATCTTCTTGGAACCTCACAACAATTCCAACTACATTAGAATTGGCTGGTCTAGTGCAAGTTAGATATTGTAAACCTCTAATCATGGATTTGTACTTTGTCTAAAAAATACTTTGAGATTCATCAGAAGTAGTAAGCTTACAACTAGTAATCATAGTTGTTCCAATTGGTTTACAATCTTCTATTCCAAACTTATTCAACAATTCCTTGAGATACTTGGTTTGAGAGATGAAAATATCACCTTTTTCTTGAGTGATTTGTAAACCAAGAAAATTTTCTTTACACCAATCGTAGACATTTCAAATTCATTTTTCATTTCCTCATAAAACTTATTACTCATTTCATCATTACCCCCAAAAATAATGTCATCAACAAAAACTTCAACAATAAAGATTCCATCTTCACTAGCTCTAAAATATAAATTATTGTCTGTACTGCCTTTCCCAAAACCAAGATATAGTAGATACTTGTCCAATTGAGCATACCATGCTCTAGGTGCTTATTTTAGTCCATATAACGGATTTTTCAACTTTCAAAGCATGTCTTCCTCATTTGTCAAAGTAAATCCATCGGGCTGCTCAATGTATACTTCTTCTTCTTGTAGATCTCCATTTAGAAATTCAGATTTTCATATCCATCTAATATGCCTTAAATTTCTTGTGTGTTGCACAAGAAAGGAACATTCTTACTACTTCTAATCTCGCAATAGGAGAATATATTTCTTCAAATTCTATCCCTTCTTGTTGTGAGTAGCATTTACAGACTAGTCTAGCCTTTTTCCTTACAACCATACCTTCTTCATTCATTTTATTTCTGAAAACCCATTAAGTCCCTATAACATTCTTGTCCTAAAGTTTAGGAACCAATGTTGGAAATACAAGATGGGAAAGCAAGATACTGAGAGAGGGGGGAGGCAGGGGGGGGTGAATCAGATCTTATAACTTTTATCACCTAAAATAAACTGATCCACAACCATACCATAAAAGTAATTGATCTATCAACTAGTAGCATCCATAACATAAAATAAATAACTCAAGACACAGATTTTGGTAACCTAGAAACCCAATAAGGTAAAATTGAGGTGGGGATGACACCCACAAAAATCTTCACTACTGCAGCAATAAAGTGTGCCTGTTTGGCCTACAAAATTTGATCACAACTTGTAATCTACCTGATTAAAGTTCTACTTGGTTAAGAGCTACAGATCATTACAATCTACCTTGTAAAAGGATTTAAACTTACAACAAAGTAAGCACTCAGCTAAGAGATTTAGAAAGGTCTGCTAGTACCACTCTGTTAAGAGATTTCACCTAATACACTTGTTATAATGTCTCAAGATCTGATCCTTCGATATGCACTCAGATGCTAATGATGAATCTCCTCTTTTCAATACCTTCTCTAATCTAATAATATGATATAACTTTACTCTGCTGCTCACTGATCTATTGCTCTCCTAGATTTATGCTTCTTAACTCAAAATAACCCTTCGCATACCTCCCTTGTATGCACACACACCCTTACAAAATTTAGGGTAAGAAGCAATCTTATATACCTTACAGATCTGTCATTTAGATCTATATCAAAGATCAAGATCAAATACTTATGCCACTTGGGCATTGTAATTTTTTGATTGGCTCCATGCCACATATTGGATCAAATGATTTAGTGCATAATTAACTATGTTAAAAACATTAAATACCCAAACAAGTCGGCCCAAAATAGTTTACCTTCTAGTTTGTACCATTCCTGACATGTATGACAAAACTATCTTGCTCGGCACATGAAGACTCTGGCACTTGGCATGGACTGATCAATTTCACTCAGCCTCTGTGTAACTCAGAAAATACTTTCTACTCATCAATAACTACTACTTGGCCTATACTGGATAGCTTAGTTGCAGTGATGACTGACTAGCCTGCCTAGATAAATGACTAAGTGTGGGACACTAATGATCAATAAAACTTAGAGATCAACAATCTCCCCCTTTGATATTAGTGGCAACAACACTTATCATTTCTTTATATCCACAAAATTTTCCTGTGTACACAACATGCTCCCTCTAAGATTATACCTCGGTCTACATAAGATATTTACATAGTGTACATGCCAAAAAAAAATATTATGCCTATTGTTGCACATCTTTTTATGTTTCCTTATCTGTTTCCCACTTGTTTTTGTCACTGATAGCTGTAGGAGTTAAGTTATATTTATCCAAAAATGACTTATGAAGCTGTAATATCAATGCAAACACTGTATCCCAAATATCCTTAACAAACTTCATAACCTGTAAATTAATTTCTAGCTCAGAGGCTAGACTTACCAAACTATCTGCAATAGAGAGATGAGGACCTCTCTTGACTAATTCACGTGCGGCTGCAAGTTCCTTCTGAATAACCTCTAGATGAGGTATCAAGTTAGTCTGAATCATTATCAATTTGGCCCTTATTTGGCCATCTTCAGCCATAAGCTCAGCTAACCTCCTTTGTGCATGAGTCATGTTATCAAAATGTATGGATCTAGAACTAGAATCCATGCACAATGATCTCGTTGTTGACTTTAAATCTAATTGCAACTTCTCAATAAGCTATTGATTATCCTTTGTAAAGAATTTTGTATCACATAACCTTTTGTACAAAGAATAAAATTTATTTTCAACTTCCTCAAGAATGTCAACAAGAGAAGAAAGTTCAACCTGTTTGGTAGCAATCTCTTCTGATATCTTCTCCAAGACTTTGTTCTCAAATTTTCTCTCAGACCATTACAAAAAATTTTCATTTGCCTCAATTTTTTCATCATTAACTCTCTGCACAATGTAAACTAATTTTTCCATAATTGGTGCTTGCTAATTTTCATCTTCCATGTCCAAATATTTAACAAAAATATCCTTTATATCATGGAGAACTTGCTTCTACTTATGCTCCCTCTTCATTTCCTCTTGTCTCTTCTTCCTCTTTAATAGGTCTCGAAGAGTCTGAATCTGCTCATATGACAAGTTCTCTAGATCCCATTTAGGAATCACAATAACTTCATCTAATGTGACATTTAAGCTTGGTGACTTTTTCTTGTTTAGCTTCTTCTTCTTGAGCTCTCGTGAGCTGATACTTGTTTTAGGTTCTTCAATATCCTTTCCTTTGTTGGTATTAATTTCAAGTGCAGTTTTCAACTGAGTCAAAATTACCTACTGATTAGGTGTACTCCCAATTTTAGGTCCAGTTGGAGTAGATAATATAGAGTGTGGTAGATCCACCAACACTTGTATAGCCTCTTGTTCTATAGGCTTGTTGGCAATTTCTTCCATCTTATCTCCACTATCTAAGAATGTTTTCACAACCTCTAAAATAGGTGGGTTGTTATTTGTTACCTCCTTTTCTCCTTCTTTCTCTATCTTGACCTCAGTTGTATGAATAAGCGATTGCATACCTGTGTCTTCCAGCTCATTTTGATCCTTGACATTGACATTACTGTTATCTTCAACTAAAGTGACAATGGGACTATCCATTGTCCAATCTACAATTTGCACTTTGACTGTTTGCTCTTCCAATTCCATTTCAATCTCTGCTTGATCAGTACCAATATATTCTTCCATTTCTTTCTGCTCTGAAGTCCCTTCACCTTTCTTATCTTCCTTCTTAGTCAATAGCACAAAAGTCTCCTTCCAAATTTTGGTGTTCTATTGAACTACACCCTCAACATCATTTTTCAAAATTGCATAGGCTCTTTGTTTGGGAATAAAATTCATTTGATATTGTTCAATGAATTTTCCCATTTTCTTCTTGGTTAATCCAAGAATGACCTTAGCTAACATCCCTTCCCTTATCTGTATTTCATTCATCAATGCATATTGCCACTTTTGTGATAAAATATCATAAATTTCTGTGGGGACAAGATCTCCCATCTCTATAGGTGTCATCTTGAATGTACCCATCATATATAATAGTGATTCCTGAATCTTATGCTTGTTTTCTATGCTTTTCTTCTCATACTTGATAAATTTAAATCCTGCTAATCTAGTAGTACTTCTAATGTTCTTGCATACCTCATCAATATTGGTCAGTGGTTTGTGTGATGCTATAGGTATGTTGTTGGGTTCATCTCTATCTGTCTTCTCCTCATCATCTTCTTGCTCCAAGATTAGTTTCCTCCTTAGTATTTTCTCAAGTTGGCTCAGCACACCCTTTGTTTCAACTTGTTTTATTTTCCCTGAACTGCTCTCTCCAACATTCTTCTTTGTATATACTCTTGTTGTCTTTGCAAGAGATGAAATAGTTGATGCCCTATTCCTAGGACAGTTAGCAATAGGAGGGGTAGCCTTTGATTTGGGTTGGCTTGGTTTAGTTTCCTTGCCAACTACTGGCCACTTTCCTTTAGCTTTCACAGTGATCTCTTCTTTAGGTTCACTCTCCTCTTCTTCACTAAACATATCCTCACCATGTCCTATTGATAAACCCAAAGGTACATCTTCTATTTCTTCATTACTCTCTATTCCAACCATTTTCTTCAAATATTTTACAATACTTTTCCTTTTCCTCTCCATAGTGTCAACCTTCAAATCCATAGAGATTTTGGACTTAGCTTCCTCATAATTCCTAAAGAGTCTGGCTGATCCATCAATCTCCTCTGCCAGTAAGGCTATTATAGCTATAGATGTCCCATCAATATTTACTTCATAAGGTAATGGCCTTAGCCATGACACCCTCGACACTACTGCCTGAACATAGGTAAAATCTGTATCCACTAGGAAATAAATATCCTCATAGTGTTTCTCAACTAGTGATCTGGGAATTATGCTTCTCAATCTCATCTTTTTCTTGAATTTGACAAAGTATGTTCCCATCACATTATTAAAATTACCACCTAATTTCTTAATAATCACATTGATATGCTATGTAATCGATCGATCTGTCTTCCATACAATATCTCCAAAAGTAGGAAATGTATTATGTACATAGAAAAATATGCAAACTAGCAGAGAACTAAACTTACATATTGAGTTCTTTGCATTTTGAATTGAAGAAAGGTTCTCGGCCAGCTATGTCAACTGAATCTTGGCAAGGTCATAAGTATGGTCCTTCTTCACAATTTTCCAATCCTGGTCGACTGCAATACATGGGACACTGTCCAGTTGGCTCGATTGATAAAAATTGTGAGCAATAACCCTAACTACAAAATCAAGCTTCAAATCCTTGATTGTTGAGATTGTCATTCCTCTTTTATTCTAGACAACTCCAGTGTATTCTTCTATATTTTCCTTACTCTAACATATCACGGTTCTCTTCCCATTAATAGTTGGATAGCCAGTTACCCTATGGATTATTTCCTTTGTAATCCTAACTGGTCCATCATCTAGCCATGTGTTCATGTCGTGTACACAGCTAAGGATAATCTTGATCCATTCCATTTTGAAATCCATAGGGAAATATAGGGCACAAGTTAACCCTCTCTTGGCTAGATGTTTATACTCATGTTCTAGGGCTCCGTCTACACATAATTTGTTGTAGGATACCCTTAACTCATGATCTCCAATTTCACTAAATTTGCACATATAACATGACCTAACATCATGAATCATAAGTACCTTGGGTGGAATTAAAGATAGGGCTCTGGTTAGATCACCCTGGATGGCACTTTTAGGAACTACCCTAAAATTAGGAGGCGCACAGGTGTCGCTCCTTACCAATTGAACTTTTCTCAACTCCTTCTCCATATTCTTAGCTACTATGGAAGAACTTACGACCATGATTTCTAAAAATAGGGTTTCAAAGATGATTAACATAGTACCTCAGTAGATATCAAAATTTGCACTATTCACTCAAGATTGTTCACGGCACGCTATAGAAATCTTTGAAAAAATCTTTGTTGAAATCAAGTTCGCAAATGCTCAATCGCTCTGAGAAAGTGTCAATCGCATGGTGAGAATAAAAATGAATGGTTCTTTCCTTTATATAAATTCCAACAGTCAAAATTAGGTTAGCATTAAATGTTCTTTCCATTGAGTGAGTGTCATATAGCTATCCTCGACCGACTCATAAAACTCGTCTATCTCTCGGTCACAACCCATACTCAGTCATCATACAAAACTTTCTTGGTAAACCATACCAGCTCGGCATACACTAGAGGACTCTGTCTTAGTGCACAATAAGACTGTTTCTCGACACCTATAGTGCATATTGACTTTTCTTGGTACATGTCTCAAAATGTGTCCTGATGCATCTTTACATATGCAGATATGGACTTTTGCACTTTTATATGTTAGGAACTGATGAAATATGTGAAATATAAATATAGTTCCTCACATACGTCATTTTCTCAATTGGTGATGGTGTGATAATCTTATCCATTGGATTGGGTGAGCTTGGTTATAGTAGCTTCACTACTACTCGGTTCCTCTTTTCTTATCCATGTCTGGTTCATATGTGCTCTACTCTACTCAACAGTAGGAGCAGGTACCCTTGTTTTGTAATCTTTCCTAGTATGACCAATTTTTAGACAATTATAACAAACTAGGCTTCCATTCATCCAACTCTTAGATTTTCCTTTGAAATGTGTCTTTATGCAGTTTTTTGGAACATGTCCATACTCACCATAGTAATGATATCCATGCCATGTGTTGTAATCCCAATTATAAGTGTTGCCTTTCCTAGGTTCTTTTTCTTGTGTCTTTGATGTCCATTGTTGTTTAGCATTAGATCTGCAATCTTGTGCTCTATTTCCAAATTTTTGACAATTGTAACAGTACCCATTGAATCCAGGTGTGGGACGTGCATTTCTTGCCTTTTCTGAACATTCATGTGCCCGATGTCCAAACTTCTTATAGTTAAAGAAATAACAATTGAACTTAGGTACAATAACAATTGAACTTAGGTTTATGATTGGACTTACCATTCATGCTTTGAAAGATGTTTGTTGTGTGTCCTAGTTTTCCACAATGGTAGCATATAGCCTTGTTTTTCTTTGTCTTTGCATTCCTCCTTTCACCAGTCTTAGATGATTCTCCTTTCTTAGAAGATGTATGTTGTTCGGTATGACCTAGTCCAGAAGAGTCCTTGGATCTTCTTGACGCATCCATCAGATTTTCAAAATAATTCAAAGCTTCATTTGGTTTTTTAAATCTCTCATTAAGTTCTTTCTCAGATCTCTATTCATCTTTCAATTGACTATTCTCATATCTCAAATTCACAATTTCCATGTCTTTCCTGTTGATTTCCTGATTCACAAGTAGCAGTTGATTAGCCATGTCAACCTGATTGTTTGTCATCATTTGTACATCATGTTTCCTTTCATCAAATCTTATAGTCATCATTATTTTGTCTTCTTCAGCCATAGCTTTGTCATCTTTAGCTTTCTTCTTCTATTCCACTACTTCACATAGTCTTACCGTTTGCATTTCTTTCTCTCTTTTCAGGTTTCTGACTTCTTCACACTATGTATTGTTCCTTTCTAGTAGATCTGAAATTCCTGCATCTCTCTCAGTAGAATTTCCATTCTGAAATAGATTTGCAGTGTATTCTTCCTGATAATGAGTGTCATTCATTTGTTTGGCCAAATCTTTCCTTGTTATCAGGGACTTCTTGAATTCTTGTCTTGTTGTCTCAAGCTGTTGTAATGCTAGCTGGATAATCAATCTTTTGATTCTCAATGACTTTACCCATGAATTTTTAAACCTCCATTTCAAGATCTATATTCTCAAGCTAATTAAAACCTGTTATAGGAGAACTGGGATCTGATACCAATTGTTAGAAATACAAGATGGGAAAGCAAGATACTGAGAGGGGGTGAATCAGATCTTATGACTTTTATCACTTAAAACAAACTGATCCACAACCATAACATAAAATTAATTGATCTATCAACTAGTGGCATCCATAACATAAAATAAATAACTCAAGACACAGATTTTGGTAACCTAGAAACCCACTAAGTTAAAACTAGGGTGGGGATGACACCCACAAAAATCTTCACTACTGAACCAATAAAGTGTGCATGTTAGGGCTACAAAATTTGATAACAACTTGTAATCTACCTGGTTAAAGGCCTGCTTGGTTAAGAGCTACAAATCATTATAATCTACCTTGTAAAAGGATTTAAACATACAACAAAGTAAGCACTCAGCTAAGAGATATAGAAAGGTCTCCTAGAACCACTCTATTAAGAGATTTCACCTGATACACTTGTTAGAATGTCTCAGGATCTGATCCTTCGATATGCACTCAGATGATGATGATGGATCTCCTCTTTTCAATACCTTATCTGATCTAATAATTTGATATAACTTTACTCTTCTACTCACTTCTCTGTTGCTCTGATAGATCTATGCTTCTTAACTCAAAATAACCCTTTACATATCTCTCTTGTATGCACACACACCCTTACAAAATTTAGGGTAAGAAGCAATCTTACATACCTTACAGATCTATCATTTAGATCTAGATCAACTATCAAGATCAAATACTTATGCCGCTTGGGCATTCCAATTTTCTGATTGGCTCCATGCCACGTATTGGATCAAATGATTTAATGCGTAATTAAATCCATTGAAAACATTAAATACCCAAACAAGTCAGCCCAAAATAGTTTACCTTCAAGTTTGTGCCATTCCTGACATGTATGAAAAAACTATCTTTCTCGGCACATGAAGACTCTGGTGCTCAGTATGGACTAATCAATTTCACTTGACCTCTATGTAACTCAGCAACTACTTTCTGCTTGGTAATAACTACTGCTCGGCCTATACTACATACCTCGGTCGCAATGATGACTGACTAACCTACCTAGATAAATGACTAAGTATGGGACGCTAATGATCAATAAAACTTAGAGATCAACAACCAATTCCTAAGTGTTTTTTTATCTCTATCTGATCCAATTCTTCCTGATTTCTTTATTCTAACATTTATCTTTGCATGCCTCATCAGTATTTTTTGGTTCTACTTGTGAAATCAAACAAATCTCATTTCTCATTCTAGATCTTGTCATCATTCCTTTATTTACTTCACCAATAATTTTATTTTCAAGATGTTTTTTCTTAACATACCTTGGTTTCTTTGCATTCTTAGTAGGATCATTCAAGCAGACCTCAATTTCATTGTCAACTTCAAGAGTTTCCTCTCGACTTTCAATAGTCTCCATATTCTTTAAATTCTGATTATGTCATACATCTTTCCTGAATCTAAAACCTCTAATCAATTCTCACATTAGCACTTTCAACTATCTTCCTCAATCTCACATTGAAACACTTATAAGCCTTACTCTTAGTAGAATAACCAAGGAAAATTCCTTCATCACTTCTAGCATCAAATTTTCCTATTTCATCATCCCTTTTGATATAACATTTGCTACCAAATATTCTGAAGTATTTTACATTGAGAGCATGATCAAACCAAAGTTCATAAGGTATCTTACTAGTATCTTCTCTGATTTAAATTTTGTTTAAAGTTGAGACTACAGTACCAACATCTTCTCTCCAATGCACATGTGACACATTCCCTTCAAACAACATAGTCCTGGCAACATCTAGTATAGTTATATTTCTTCACTCTGCAATCCCATTCTATTGTGGAGTCCTAGGAGTTGATATTTTTATGTATTTTCATGCTTTGCTCAGTAGGTATTAAACATATTTGATGTGTATTCTCCACTTCTATCAGACCTCAAACATTTTATCTTCATACCTAATTCATTCTCAAGTTTTTCTTTGAAAATCTTAAACTTATCAAAATCTTCATATTCTCTTTAATAAATGAAACCCACATAATCCTCTAGCATAATCATCAACAAAGAGTATAAAATACCTTTCTCCATAGTAATATCTTGTTCTTGTAGTACCATAGAAATCTATATGTATCAGATCCAACTTCCCTTTTGTTGAGTAAGGTTTTCTATGAAAATTGCTTCTAGTTTGTTTCCCCATCACACACTCTCTACACATGGTGTTAGAGGGATTCACAATTTTTGGTAAATCTCTTACTACATTATTCAACCTCACTTTCATAATGTTATCAACATTTTATGATATGACCTTCTATGCCATAACCAACTATCATCGACCTTCACAAAAAACCAACTAGCCTCTGTAATATTCAACTCAAACCCATTACCTCTTGACTTTGTACCTGTTGTGATTGAATATCCTTTCTAAATTCTTATAGTACATTTCCCATCATTGGTCTTCAAATGATAGCCCTTGTCTAAAAGTTGTCCAACACTCAACAAGTTGTACTTAAGTCCATCAACAATTAGTACATCATCAGTATTCGTTTTACCATCAAGAGTAATCGAACCTTCTCCAATGATCAATTTTGGAGTGATCGCCAATTCTGACTACACCACCATCATTTATAGCTAGTTGAAAAAACTTACTTTTATCACTAGCCATATGATGTAAACAGCTAATGTATATGATCCATTCAGGTTTTTTATCAACATGAGAAACTAAAGCTCTTTCTTCATGAATAGGATCATCATCTTTAATAGAAATAAAACCAATTTCATCATAATCCACAATATCATCATAAGACACACCTTCACTGGCATAGTAACATTCCTTATCCTTAGAATAATATGGTGTATGAAACTTTGTTTTATTCTTAGGAACCCTTGTAGGATATCTAGATGAAAAATAACCAATCTTATTACATGAAAAACACTTCAGGGGTAACTTTCCTTCAAATTTACCCTTACCTCTCTTTTCTCTTCTTGTGATCAAAGCCACAAGTTCCTCTAGTTTCCTTTCTTCTTCTACTATCTTTGTCCAATCTTCAGCATATTCTCCAAGCTCTTCATACCTATTATCTATGTTGGTGCTCGTAAGACTTTATAAAGTCTTTTTGCCATCATGCTCAGTCGCCTTGAATGTTGATTCCATCTTAGGTAGTGTATCTCCTTTCTCTATGACCTCAAAGGTAGTCAAATTAGCAATCAATACCTCTTTATTGAAGTTCACTGATAGAGGTATGATCTCTTCTATTTCTTGAACTTTAGTTTTGTAGATAGTTGTCAAAGATCTGAGAATCTTTGGATCACTTCTTCTTTAGTATATGTGCCTCCTGAGTTTCTAATCCATGTAACAACCTCTATAACCCTTTCTACATATGATCTGACATTTTCATCATCTCGCATCCTTAGACTCTCCATCTTAGTCTTCCAATTCTATAATTTTGCCTGCTCAGTAAACTTATCTCCTTCATATAGTGCCTCTAGTCTTGTCCAGATTTTATGTGTAGAATCCAGGTCTTTAACCTCTTTGAACTTTCCCTTAGAGAATGTGTTGATCAATGCTTTGCTTGTGATGCAGGAACATCTTGGGTCACTGACAATCTTGCACAACCAAAAGATGTTTGCTTATAGTTATTTAATTTATTCTCTATCATTCAGGTTTTGCTGCTTGGGCATGCTTGTCTCTGTCACTCAAGTTTTGTTTTCCTGCTGCTCAGGGTGTTCTTTTCCCGAGTCACTCTGTTGCTCGGTCATGCTTTGTCCTAGAAGGATTTTTTTGGAAGTTGGATCTTTGGCAGACTTCTTCATTTAATTTTTTTTGGTGAATTGATTTGGGGTCTCTCATTGGGATATGTGTGGACCTAAATCTGGGTCTCACTTATGTATTTGAGCACCAACCTCTTTGGTGGACTCTTGTATATATTCTTTTGTATGTTCTTCATTTGGAGGATCATTCTCAGAGCCATAAAGCAAATTTTTAGATATTGAGATCGAAGGTCTGTGATCTCTATTGTATGAACATCTTATTATAATTCATTGAATATATGGCTGAAACCATGAAGGCCTTACAACCCAACATGTAATGATTTTGATCAATTAAGGATAAAGGATCTCTATGTTTTCTTCTCTCACTGTGTTGTTTGACTTTCACATTGGTTATTCAAGGTGGTTTGGTGTTTGGGAGTGCCTTGGGCCCCGACTCCTTACCTCCCTTGCATCAGGTGGTATCAGAGCATTGGTGAGATCTAAGTTACTTCTTGTAAACCCTAACCCTAGTTGGTATTGTTGTGGGGTAGTAGATTGTGATCTGACCTACAATTGCAGAGGGATTCAAGATGGTTCGTAGGAGAGAAAATGCAAATCCAGGTCTAGCTGATATGCTTAGATAGATGGCTGCTAGATTGGAAGTTGTTGAGACAACCAAATGCAAAGGAAGACATCTTGATGATGAAATTGAAGAGGTTCAAGGTGAAGTTGCACCTGCACCTATGATGGACCAAGAAGAAGAAAGATTCTTGAGAGCCTTGACAAGTTTGAAATCCACACCTCAGTTCAATCCTCCTGAGTGTCGTGGTAAATTAGATTCTAATGAATTAATTGACTGGATAATTAAGATGGAAAAGTATTTTGAATATGAGAAGGTAACAGAGGATAAGAAGGTGAATATTGCAAGCACAAAGCTGAAAGGTCATGCATCCCTATGGTGGGAACATCTGCAATTGGATCGAAAGAAAAAAGGTAAAGAAAAAATCAAGGTATGGGATAACATGGTAAACAAATTAAAAGGCAAGTTTCTACCTTGTGATTACCAGATTAACCTAATTAGGAGAATGCAAAGCTTGAAGTAGAAAGATAAATCTGTGAAAGACAATACTGAAGAATTCTACATATTGGACATCAGATCCGAACATGTTGAAGATGAAGTGGAAACAGTTGCAAGATATCTGAATGGATTGAGGATTTCTATACAAGATGAAATTAGTTTCATCAAGATGGAAACCATTGAGGAGGCATATCAATTTTCCCTAAAAGCTGAGGAAAAGTTGAACAAAAGATATGAACAAAGACAAAGAGGCGGAGGAGGTAGATTCCCTAGAGGAAGAGGTAGACCTCATGGTGAAAATAGTAGATCTAAACCAGAAAAGTCAGTTTCAAAAACATCTTAAGATAAAGGAAAGACTGAATGGAAAGGTGGAAGTTCATACTGAGGAAGAGGTAATTACTCCAGAGGTTTTTATAGAAGAAAAGGGTTCCAAGTAACTTGTTACAATTGTGGAGAGGAAGGACATAAGTCCTTTGAATGTATACATGCAAAGAAGAAAGGTGGTAGCACTAGAAGAAATGCTTTAGTGCAAGAGGAATCATCCAATAAACCTGAAAAATACTATGGAGTGAGAATGATAAGCAAGATTCGATCAAGAAAATCTTGTTTAAGACCAAATGTACAGTTGCAGACAAAGTTTGGAAGGTGATTGTTGGCAGTGGAAGCTTGGAGAATTCGACATCTGAAGAAATGGTTGAAAATTTTAAGTTGGAGAGGATGAAAAATATGATGCCCTATCAGATCTCATGGATCAAGGATGAACATACATTAATGGTGAGTGAAGAATGTTTTGTGAATCTGAAAATTGGAAAATACTATGATAAGGTGGTGATATTATGCCTATGGATTGTTGTCATATTTTGTTGGGAAGACCTTGGTAATATGATAGACATGCTATACATGATGGAAGGTTGAATAGGTATTCTATTTGGGTTGAAGAATATGTTGATGAGTTATGCACATCTATGAAATTTTGTATGATGGAAGGTAGACAGTTTGTTAAGGATTTGAAAAGAGATGATATATGTTATGCTTTGATTCCTAACAAACCAAGTAAGAATACAGAAGAAGAAATTCTTGTAGAAGTTGGAAAATTGCTCACTGAGTATAAGTAGATAATTTTAGATAATGTACCTAATGGTTTTCCACTATTGAGAGATATCGGTCACTTTATGGATCTAATTCCTAGAGCTAGTTTACCAAACAAAGAATCACATAGGTTAACATCGACCGAGAATGAAGAGATTAACTGACAAGTTCATGAATTATTGAACAAAGGTCTGATCTAAGAAAGTTTGAGTCCATGTGCAGTACATGTTGTGTTGGCACCTAAGAAGAATAGATAATGGAGAATGTGCACTGATTCCAGAGCAATAAAAGAGATCACAATGAAGTATAGGTTTCATATACTGAGAATGGATGACATAATGGATTGTTTGAGTGGAGAAAGATATTTTACCAAAATTTATTTCAAAAGTGGATAACATCATATCAGAATCAGAGAAGGTGATGAATGGAATACTTCTTTCAAGACAAAGGAAGGTTTGTATGAGTGGTTGGTTATGCCTTTTGGTTTAACTAATGCACCAAGTACATTTATGAGGTTAATGAATGAAGTTTTGAAGAAATTCTTAAATAAGTGTGTGATTTTATACTTGGATGATATTATGATATTCAGTAAGACTAGAGAAGAGCATTTGATGCATATAAGGCAAGTATTACAGAGATTGAAAGAGGAAAAGTTGCTGATAAATCTAAATAAATGTTTATTCATGAAAGAAGAGCTTGTGTATTTGGGTTTTGTGATTTCAGCTGATGGTTTAAAGATGGATCCAGAGAAGGTTGAAGCTATACTGAGTTGGCCTACACCTAAGAATGTCACTGAGGTAAGATCATTTCATGGATTGGCAATTTTTTATAGAAAGTTTATTAGAAATTTCAGTTCTATTTGTAATGCTATGACTGAAACAATGAGGGGAGAAAAAAGAGAATTCAAATGGACACATGGAGCTGATAAGAGTTTTGAAGATTTGAAGCTGAAGGTTGCTGAATTACCTATGCTAGCATTACTTGATTTCAATAAGGTATTTCAAGTTGAATGTGATGTAATTGGAAGTGCAATTGGAGCTGTATTGACTCAAGAAGGTAAACCTATTTCTTTCTTTAGTGAAAAGTTGAATGATGCAAAAAGGAAATATTATGTCTATGATCAAGAGTTCTATGCTATTGTTCAAGTTATGAAGAAGTGGAGATATTACTTAATGCCAAATGAATTTTTATTGTATACTGATCATAAGGCTTTACAGTACTTAGGTAGTCAAAATAAGTTGAATCGGAGACATGTGAAATGGGTAGATTATTTGTAGAGTTTCACATTTGTGATTAAACATAAGAGTGGAGTTTCTAACAGAGTTGCTAATGCATTGAGTAGAAGAAGATATTTACTGACTGAAATGAGAATTGAAGTTCTTGGTTTTGATGACATGAAGAATTTGTATGAAAATGATCCTGATTTTTCAGAGCAGTGGAGAGTGTGCAAAGCACCTAATACAAATCAATCAAGTAAGTATGAAGATTATTTCATTTAGGAAGATATGTTGTTCAAAGGTATTCAGTTGTATATACCGAGAGGTTCAATGAGAACTAACTTGATTAAGGATAAACATAGCAGTTGATTGGCTGTACATTTTGGTATTGGTAAAACATTGAGCTTGATGAAGGAGAGGTATTGTTGGCCTCAGTTGTATAAGGATGTTCAGAAATTTTTGAAAAGCTATGGAGTTTGTCAAGTTGCAAAAGGAGTAAGTCAAAATAGTGGTTTGTATACACCTATTAGTGTTCCTAAGAAACCTTGGAGTGATATCAACATAGATTTTGTTCTTGGCTTACCTAGGACAGAAAGAGGTAATGATTCCATATTTTTTGTTGCAGATATATTTTCTAAGATGACACATTTCATACCATGTACAAGAAAATATTAGATACAGTACACATAGCAGATCTTTTCTTTAAGGAGATTGTCAGATTGCATGGATTACCGAGGAGTATCATCTCTGACCGAGATAGTAAGTTTGTTAGTTATTTTTGGAAAATAAATTGGAAAAATTTGGATACTGAGTTGAAATTTAGTTCTAAATTTTATCCACAAATTGATGGACAAATAGAGGTTGTAAACTGAAGTTTGGGTAATATGTTGAGATGCCTAGTTGGAGACACACCAAGAAATTGGGATTCGATGTTGGCACAAGCAGAGTTTGCATACAAAAGTTTAGTGAATAGAAGTACTAGAAAGATGCCATTTGAGATTTTTCATGGAACACAAATAAGAGGTATATCAGAATTGAGAGACATTGTTGGAGAAGAGAAAAGAACTGCTGAAGCAGAAGAATTTGCAGAATTTATGAAGACATTGCATGAATATGTAAAATAGAAGCTGGAGAAAAGAAATCAGAAATGTAAAGATGATGTAGATAGATCAAAAAGACATAAAACATTTGAATTTGGTGATGTTGTAATGGTTCATTTGAATAAATAAAGATTTCCTATTGGAACATATGGTAAACTAAAGATGAAGAAATTTGGTCCTTGCAAAATATTGAAAAGATTTCACAGTGGAAATTCTTATGAAGTTGAATTACCTAATGACATGGATATATCACCTATATTCAATATTTTAGATTTGTATGAATATCATGAACCTGATGAAGAAGTGACTGTGCCAAGTGATTATCCAAAGAAACATATAGAGGAAGTTGAGAAGATTTTGAAACAGAGGATTGTCAAAAGCACAAGAGGAAAGGAATACATGGAGTATTTGGTAAAGTGGAAGAACAGACCAATTGAGGACTCATCATGGATTTCTAAACTATATTGGATTAATTTTAGGTTGGACCTTATACATGATTCAGGGAATCACTTCTTGTAACCCCAATTGTTTGATGCAGGATCATCTTGGGTCACTTGAAATCTTGCACAACCAAAAGGATGTTTGCTTGCAGTTCTTTAATTTGTTCTCTATCACTCGGGTTATGCTTCTTTGCCATGATTTTCTATGTCGCTTAGGTTCTATTTTCCTATTGCTCAGGGTGTTATTTTCCCGAGTCATCTGTTTCTCGGTCATGCTTTTCCCGAGATGCTTATTTTTGGGAGTTCGATCTTTGGCCAGCTTCTTCATTTAATTTGTGTTGCTGAATTCATTAGGAGTCTCTCATTGGGATTTGTGTGGACCTTAATCTAGTTCTCACTTATGGATTTGAGCACCAACCTCTTTGGTGGACTCTTTTATATATTCTTTTGTATGTTCTTGATTTGGAGGATCATTCTGAGAGAAAGAAAGTAAATGTTTAGATATTAAAATCGAAGGTCTGTGATCTCTGTTGTATGAAGATCTTATAGTAATTCATTGAATATATGGCTGAAAAAAGGAAGGCCTTATATCCTAACATGTAATTATTTTGATCAATTAAGGATAAATTATCTCTATGTTATCTTCTCTCATTGTGTTGTTTGACTTCTGCATTAGTTCTGCAAGGTGGTTTATTTTTTGGGAGTGCCTTGGGCCCCGACTCCTTACCTCCATTGCATCATCTTGGAACCATGTTACAACTAAATAACTTCTTTTCATCTTCATTAGCTTTGTCTAATTCATCTTCAAACTTGATCTTCTCATCCTTCTTAGTAATCATCTATAAATCAATCCCTAAGCAGAGTAGATGATTTCTCATCTTGTTCTTCTAACTGTAAAAATTTTTCAGGATTAAATTTTGGACTCTCCTTCCTATAGTATGTCATCTTTAAGATCACCTCAAGATGTTGAGCTTTCTCTCAGAGGACCACAGGCTCTAATACTAATTGTTAGAAATAATAGTCCACCAATACAACTAAGAGGGGGGGTGAATCAGTTGTGAGGTAAATAATTAAAATTTAAACTTTATAAACCAATTAATCAATGAAAATATGAACATATTAAATACAACATCATAACACAAGCAATTGTTGTCGAGGAAACCCTGTTAAGGAAAAAAAAACCCAGTGGGAATTATCACCCACAAATAATGTACAGAAAGTATTGTATCCCTATTAGAAGATTTAGCCATGTTAGGAGTTGATTATTACATACAGTACACAGGCCCTATTAAAGGAAAGACTCTGTTAGGATTCAAGAGAAATAAGAGGTTCACTACCCAGATACACTACCCAAATAAGAAGGTTAAATCCACCTTTAGGACTCACTATCCAAAGTGCATACAAAGAAGTATGCAATAACTAGTGAACTCACTGATAGAAACTTTCTTTTCCTAAAAAATTTCAATTAAGTTCATCACAACCAATGTATCTTCTCTACATCCACCAAACTTCACAATTACAAGATCATAGCTTTCAGATTACTCTTCTATGTCATTTCATCATGAAATAACTCTCCTTTATACAAGATTACAATAATCAATTAGGTCAGTATGTTAAGACTTCCCCCAATGCGCAAGTAATTAAATAAACCCTTGCTAAGATACACACAGTATCTTACACAAGTAAACATGAAATACAAATCATAAATTATACTTAAAGATCTATAATCCACTCTCACCATCCTCTAAGCACGTTATGATATTGTAGTCGGCCATAAATATATCTTTGAAAGATCACACACTTCACTTGACATCACCAAGAATAAAGAGACCCAAGAATCACAAGTAACATTTGCCAACATGTCTTTTACCACACCTAAAGCTCGCAAATCCTAACTCATGCCCGTATCCAAGTTACTTCCAAAACACAGAGACCAACTATTGCATAATTCACTGTCATTGTTATGTACCCAGTCTTCACCAAAATAACTATAATATAATCCAACATTAATATCTAGCCAAACGACCTTTGATATAAGATCCTTCCTCATCCTTGAATAAATCACAATTCTCACGTGCTTTAAAATCCTGTACAATGTATGTACACTTTTTTTAGTCTTGCATGTACCAGTGATAACCAGTCTGTCTGATACTTCTGATGAAACCAACTAATACATGTGTTGACATCAATGGAAAAAAATGAATGTCAACACCTCTAATAGAAACAATTTTAAAAATTGGGGTCATGTAAATTTTTTAGTTTCTCCAATTCATATTAAACATTGGAAAATAAAACCATCTCAAGACAAGTATGATCAACACCACTCAAGAGATGTCAATACAATAGCTATGTTTGAATGGGTTTGATTCCTTTTTTTGTTTATGTTTGAGAGAGAAATGAATGATATTTGTATGATAAATACTTAATAATTATAGATCTGATCTAATCTAATTGAGAAAAATGATAAAAAGGGGAAAGGAGAAGGACTTGAATGCACCTAGAAATGAGATAGAAAAAGTGAACTTTCATACCCAAATTTCTTATTGTCAGAGTCCCGGAAGGAGGTGTAATCGTAGATCTAAGACCTGAAGGTTGTGAACTGAGCCCCTTCTAAATTTAAGTCAATAAAGGTAAGGATAGGGTGAAATTCAATCTATACCTAGGGATATAGTGAAATTTGATCTATACCCAAAACTTTCAGATTATTGTTTATAGGATCTGCACATGTTCCTGTACTACTCAAAAAAGATCTGAGGGCTCCACAACCTATTCCTGCACACAGAAAAATAGGAAGAAAGGTTAGGAAAAGGGGTTTTCCTTTTTCAAACCCAATTTTAGGAATCAAACTTGAAATTGAATTGAATTTGCATAATGAAAGATGAAATAGAAGCTAGATTTGAAACATAAATCACCTATACCTTGATGGTGTAATCCTTCTCTGGATATGATCACAAGTCTTGACGTAATAGCTTGATCTCCACAAAAAAATAATAGGAAATTATTAATCCAAATCCTTGAATGATGGATGTTGTAATTTTCTATAATGCTTGATGATGAATAAGAAGAAGAAGAAGAAGGATTGAAGACTTGAATGCTTGATTGAATAAGAGATCTTGAACTCCAATTTTTCTTCATTGTTCGTGATAGCTTGAAATCTTGATAGTGAATGTTTGCACTTAATAATGGATACCAAATTGAAGAGAGATAAGCAGTTTATATACTAAATGCATCATTTCAGGGGTTAAAAGTTAGGTCGGCCAATCATGGAAACATTTCTCCTACAAAAACCTTGAGATGGGACCCTACCCCAAATCTAGGCTCAAAACCCTAGGGATACATCACCAATTTTGATGTGTTCCACCCTAAATAGGCCAAAATTTTGCATGGGGGTCTCGGTCAGTTAGTAAATGAAAGCTAAGTACAGACATCTCATTGCAATGTCAGGAAAGTATTCTGAGGCCAAAAAAAGTCAAATAGGGCCTAGGAGATGAAATGAACTATTTTATTGGAGGGAAAATAGAAGATAACACTTAGAAATAAGGGCTAACCTCAAGTTTTAAACAAATGGATTCTATATGGATCTTATAATTTCAATTCAAGAAGGTCCAATAAGTGTTAGGAGAATGTGAAATCAATGTGGGAACCCATACATACTAAAATGGGGCTAAAATGAGAACTTAAAATTAAGGGTGCGTACTTTTTATGATGATACAGTTGTAAGAGACATGCCAACAGTTATAAACATGCTAATACTATGTGTAGAGATTGTCATATTGGAAATCAAAATTGGAACATATTTGAAAATAAGTATTACTCAACCACAAGACCTTTGGAGCTAATACACACACATCTATGCAGACCAACTAGGACAAGAACACTCAATGATGAAAGGTAATTCATGTTACTTATTGATGATTACACTAGAATGACATGGGAAAAATTTTTAAAATAGAAATTTGAGGCTTTAGATAGATTTAAAGTTTTCAAGAGCTTGTTTCAAAATTAAATGCAGACTAGGATTAAGTATTTGAGGTTTGATAGATTAGGAGAATTCACATGATCATATGAATTTAACGTCTTCTATGATAGATATAGGATTAGAAGTCAATTATCTACACCAAGGACTCCACGAAAAAATAGAATTATTGAAAGAAAAAATAGGACTATTTTTTAAATGGAAAGAACAATGTTGAAAGATGTTAATAGGTAAAATGTCTATTAGAGAGATGTAGCACACACTACATTTGATTTTCTCAATAGAGTGCAAATAAAATTAAATCATACAAAACCTCCTTATGAGTTATGGTTTGGAAAGGCACCCACTGTCAAATATTTCAAAATTTTTGGGAGAAAATATTACATCAAAAGAGATGAAGGTAATCTAGGAAAGTTTTACACAAGATCAGGTGAAGGTATTTTCTTGGGATAATCTACAAAAATAAAGGCTTAGTGGTGCTATATTTTTAGACTAAAGAAAGTGGAAAAAGATGCAAATATCAAGGTCAATTGGGACATGTAATTGGACAATACATTAGCTAATAAAGATGAAAGTTAATTAAAATCCATGGAAGAAGAATTGGATTAGATACAGAAAAAAACCAAATATGGGAACTGGTACCCAAATCAATGGACAAAAATGTAATTGGAATAAAGTGGGTATTAATGACCAAGATAAATAAAAATGGAAAAGTTACCCAAAAAAAATTAAGATTGGTATGCAAAGGTTACACTCAAGTTGAAGGAATAGATTTTGAAGAGAAATTTGCTCCAATGGCTAGAATAGAAGCTATTGGGATGTTTTTTCTTTTGTTGCATTCAAAAATGTCAAGGTATATCAAATGGATATAAAGTATACATTCTTAAATGGGGTACTTGGGGAAGAAGTCTACATTGAGAAACCAAATGCTTTCAAGCTCTCAGAAGATCTTAACATGGTCTACTAAGTTAAGAAAGAGGAGTATGGTCTCAAAAAAGCTCCTAGGGCCTGGTACACTAGATTGGATAAAATTTTACTATAATAATAATTAAACAAAGATGAAAGATTTCATTTTCATCTCTCAAACCAAGTACATCAAAGAGATACTAAAGAAATTTAGAATGGAAGAATCAAAACTAGTAGCAACACCAATGACTATTGGATGTAAGGTAAGAAAACGTGATGAGTCTCCACAAGTTGATCTAAAATTGTACAAATATATGATTTGTGGATTGCTATACCCAACTCCTTAAAGATCAAATATGCATGTTGTTTGTCTAACTTCCAAATATCAAGAAATTCCAAGGCAATCTCATGAGCTAGCACTAAAAAGGATACTCAGATACTTGAAAGGTACTCCAAATTTTGGACTATGGTATAGAAAAGATGGTGATTTCTCACTAAAATATTTTGCATGTGTTGATTGGTTAGGATGTGAAAATGAGAAGAGAAGTAATAGTGGTCTCCAAGATGAGCTAAAAATAAGATTCAACCCCTCTATCCATAGAAGAACTAGAATATATTGCACTGGCATCTTGTTGTACCCAAATCATTTGGATAAAGAAGACTCTTAAGGATGTGAAGGTATTCTTTGATGATGAAATTCTGACAATATGCGATAATACAAGTGTTATTAATATCTTCAAGGATTTGGTAATGTGTTATAGAATTAAACACATCTCTATCAAGTGTCACTTCTTGAGTGAGAAATTTGTTGAGAAGGAAGTAAAATTGGAATATCTGCCTACCAAGGAACAAATTGCAAAACATTTTACTAAAGCTCTGGTTAAGGACACTTTTGAGTATATTAGGCAAAAATTGGGGGTTATTTCCCCTTTTTCAAACTAGATGCATAAGAGGTATGTATCTTTCCAAGGGAGAACAATTATCCATCACCTATCTCTCAGATTGATGTTATGGCTGCTCTTAGGAGGAGAAGTATAGGTGAAAGGTTACAAGATGGATTACAGAGAAGATGGTCCTTTACACATGGGGAGAAATTATTATTATTATTTGCAAAATCAAAAAGGAAGGTTGTTTCCACCCTTTATCCTTGATGTCAAAGGGGGAGAAGGAAGTTGAGAAAGATATGTTACTTCAAAGGTGATGGTGTTTCCATCAATGAAAAGGGGGAGATTGTTACCATTATGATTTGTGTTGTCATTGTGGCAACCATTTCTAGTATGGAATTAATGTCATGATATGTATTTTCTAAGGCTATTACACGTATTTATCAAGAATAAGATTCAGGAAGTTAATAAGGCTATGACATTGATAGATGAAAAAAATTTGAATAATAATTAAGGAATCTTGTGACTTATTTGGAAGACTGGAATATGTAGGAAAGATTATTTGAAAGCTAGAGGTTTTCTTAGAATAATGGATGCTTGCAAATTTGTACTTAAAGAGTGGTTACTATATATATTGGACAATCATGTGCTTAGGTTCCCAAACTGATTATTTGACTAAGATATGATGTGTCATTTGGTTGACAGTACATGTCTGACTGTTAGGATGGTTTGAATAAGTTGGAGAATGACTTGAAATTCTATGCAAAGGTTTTTTATGGTATTCAGTTTGGTGGACTTGACCAGATGGTTTGTGTGGTGTTTCAGTTTGGATATCACTTGAGGTTTTCTCTACAAGTATATATTTGTTTTTGTATGCTCTATTTTGTTGTTTTTGTTGGCTTCTGATGGAATCAACTATTTTTAGTGACTTGATTCATGTTGGTTGGGTCTAGATATTGGTCAGGAGAGGAGCTAAGTGGCGTAAAAGTACAAAAATTTGTTGCACTTTATGTCGACAAAATTGAACAGTTTTGGTTGTGTTAACCTTTTCCTTTATAAAAGTGCAACACGGCTTTGTATGTTTACCCAAAGAATTAAGATTCTTTTTACATGAT
Source organism: Thuja plicata (assembly GCA_018584345.1). Classification (NCBI taxonomy): domain Eukaryota; kingdom Viridiplantae; phylum Streptophyta; class Pinopsida; order Cupressales; family Cupressaceae; genus Thuja; species Thuja plicata. The sequence goes on along the minus strand of MU223433.1, from coordinate 719,521 downwards.
GTGTTGTGTTTTGGATTACAATACATGCATTGGAGAATATTGTTTGACTAACCAATAACCTTTTTTCATGTATTTTGAGACGTTACCTTTGGGTCCAACTTTGGAAGGAGTTTTGATGCTTATGGGTTGATTATATCATTTTATAAAGATCTTTTAGGATGTATTTGGGTCCTCTCTACTTCTTAGAGTGGACCACATTGAGTATTCCTATTCAAGGTGGTCGAACTTGTATTAATAATGTTTATTTTCTTGTGGTCGATCTTGCTAATGTTTCATATGGATAAATCACTATATATTCTGTTGGAAAGAATTGAAAATGATAAGCGAGTGTGTGAGAATGAGTACAAAGTTTTTATGGTTCAAGTGTGAAGATAGGACTGTGCAAACAAGGTAAAATTCAAAATTTGATTGAAGATTCAGACTAGAAGGTCTCTAGAATTGATTGAGAGATTTAGTTTTATATTTGTTGAGTCAGTGAGTTTCTATTTTTTTCATTAAGGATTAGTATAATCCTTGATAATGTTCCTAAATTTGTAGGGATAGTGAGTTCCTTGGCTTCTGCCCTAAAAAATTTTAATTAAATATTTGGATATAGTGAGTCACTTTCTCATTGTGTTTTTCTCATATTGAATTTTTCCACATAAATCTAGTGTTCTTATGTGTTCATGTGTATATAGAATTATTATATTATTTTTTGTTGATTTTTGATTCAATTAATTCAGATCTAGGATAATATTGTTAAAAATTTTAATGTTTTGGTTCAACCCCCCTCTTAGCACCAGTTTTTTTTAAACACAAAGAGAGAGAGAGAGAGAGAGAGAGAGAGAGAGAGAGAGAGAGAGAGAGAGAGAGAGAGAGAGAGAGAGAGAGAGAGAGAGAGAGAGAGAG
>MU223433.1:665244-702026 GCA_018584345.1 Thuja plicata | reverse complement strand
ACTATGGTGCAAAAGGTGTTGATGTGAATGGGTTACATAACTTGACCATTTACCTCTTAGGTCCTATTAAAAATATTTTACTTAGGTCATTAACACTTTATGGCTAAGTCTTAAGAATAAGACGTCATAATATTATGTTGGTGTATGTCTCACCTTGGCCTATATAAATAAGGGGTTCCATTGTAATCAAATCAATTCTATTTATGTACTCATGTCATGTATTTTTCATCCTTTGATAGAATGGAGTTATTTTCTTGGAAATTTTGCCTCTCTTTTACTTTCATTGAAACCCCTAGATCTTTCATGGCTACTTTCATAGCCAAATCTTGTATTGTATAGAGCACTTTGTACCAACTCTTATATGACACAACAACTTGTGGGATTTATTCTTGCTGGTATTTTTAAGAGATATAGTTACAAACTATTGGCTGATCTTAAAAGCTTGAATATGAACTTCTCCTACATCATATGATGACATGGAAAATGAGAAAAAATAGATAGATGTATTAAATTTTAGAAGACTATTTTTTGTGACATTGTATTGTAAGTTCATTTTGGGACAAATTGGTGTAAATTCAAGCTCACCATTAGGTTAGGATGTTCAAGAAAGTTATTTTAACCTTTTATTGTGTATTGATTGGGCATTAGAATCTATATCTACAAGATTTTAAAGTGGAGAGATGGCCACAAGATTCAAAAAATAGATTTTTTAGAGAATTTTGGATCAAATTTGACTTTACCATTGTGTTTAGAAGACCCATGAACTTAAAAATTGTTTTTCACTTCATAATATTTAAGGCAAGTGTAAAATTGCGTTCAATCATATCACTCACCTTGACTATCTTATGCATCTTCACTTTTCAAAAAAGATACCTTATGACTATGATATTATTTGAGATTTGTAATATTTAGGGTACTTTGAATAGTTAAAAGGTGAGGATTAGGTCACTTTACAGAATTTTTATTTTCCTTCAAAGATAATTGGTGTGCCTTCACTTTTATTAATTCCTTGTGTAAATTCATTGATTAAGACTTCAATAATTCCTATTCAGTGTGATCAACATTATCTTTCATATTTGGAGGACAAATTTGAGGGTTATCTCTCCTATTTGATAGTAGTCGTTGCACTATTTTCCCTATTTCTATTAAATCACCATTGTTTCCTTGGTCTTGGTCTTCCATTCTTTGATTGTGAATGTACCTAATTTTATTGTGGCATCATCATCTTAGAGTAATGATACAACTACCTCATTCTCTTTATTTTAGTGTCCATAATAATGATTGCAATCACCAATTGATCCCACGATTCTAGAAAATAAAAAAATATCATGCAACATGTTTCCTCCTCCATATATTCACTCCATGAAAATATAACTAGGTTACCATCATATTTGAATTATCTAGGTTCTTAACCATTAAACCAACATCTTCAATGTTGAGGATATATAAATTATTTCTCAAGAAAATTTTATTTGCTAGGAACTTATCTTGATAAATATCTCCCAACTTATTTATAGATTTTTTTGTGGTGGATTCTTCATGTACATTTAACAACACAGATTTTCAAAAAGAGGCAATTTAATGTTAAATTGAACTTTTATAATCATAAATTGCATCCATATGCAATTTCTTGCTCACCTATGCCCAATTTTAGCATGTATGGTCTCTAATGCCTAATCATATTCATTCCAACTCATTTTGGTGAATATTATAGCATCATCTTTGCATATTGGACCTACATTCCTAATTTTGGCATGTATCAGGATGACTCAGATGATCTTCTCAATTGAGTTCCTGCAATTGGGGCACAAATTTGAACCGTGTAATGGTTAGCTTACGAGGGGTAGGAAATTTGATCCCATGTTGGTTTTCTCCAGAATTAAAACCCAAAAATGGTAGGGAGATATATTAGAAATATTATCTCCCCCTCCATTTGTATACACACATTATCAATCTCTCAATCACAAATCAAGCTCAAACATTCAAGGATTTCTTCTTCAAATCTAGCATTGTGGAAAGCTTCAATAACCTTCATTGCAAGCATGTGTTCATGATTGATTTTCTAGGTCTTGTAGAGTCATGTTATTACATCAACACTTGAAATCACATTCAAATAGTATTGCATCAACAAGGTATAAGACATTGTAATTCTCATATCTAGCCTCTACTACATACTAATTCACTTTACTTTCCATTTCAATTTCAAGGTTTATTCTGAAATTAGGGTTTGACTAAGGAAAACCTGTTTCAACCAAAAAAATTTATCTCCCTTTTGTGTTTAGGTGAAAGGTGGGGAATACATTTATTTTGGAGAAAATCAAGTGTCAAAATACCTATAGGCCATTTATTTGTAGATCCAAAAAGGGAAGGACTCGGTCAAGAAAATCAACTAAGTCTCGAGACTAGGTCAAGCAGGGCATCTAAGTCCCTCTGATTCTTCTCTGAATTTCAACCACAGTTTTGTCTTTGTCCATACTTTTCAGATCTTATGCTGAAATTTGTGTATCTATTTTAAGCTTTTTTGTACATGTTGAAAGTCATCATGTTCATTATTTTCCCTAGTTCTTGCATTCCTCTTTCCTAGTTATATAAAAAAAATTCAACTCATTACGAGGGACTACTGAATCCATTGTGTGCCCAACATCTTGAGCTAATTGGATCACTCCCCTCTCAAAGGAAATAGATCTGATTTGTATGCACCTAATTCTAGAAATAATTTCACTTTTTTCTCTTATATTTCTTGCAAATGTATATCCTTTCATTCATTGTTTATGCACTTTCATTAATAAAAAAGGCATAAAAATTGCATATTGTTTCATGCATTTAGCATATATTTTCAAAAATATTTTCATTCCATTTTTAATTAGATTAGTTTCATGATGCATATATTTCATAGAGGTTATACTGTCCTAGCCTATGTTATATCAACTTATCCACCTCCTAAGGATCCTCTTATCCTTGAGAACATATTGGTGCAAGAATATACTTGTATAGCTGGGAAATGGAAGCACTTCTATTGTAGACTGGTTTAGCCTTCCAAGTAAGTGTTTTGGGGTCATATCAAGCACTTTGAATGGGTCTATGACTTGGATCTAGCTTTTTCTCTTGTTCTACCCCATTCCCCACTTTTCTAGCCTATTTTTGACACCCTAAACTACAAACTGGGATTTTTGACCTTAGGGTTAAAGTCAACCTTTCTGGGTCAAGGTCGACCTCAACCTTGACCTAGGTCAGAATCAACCTTGTTCTGACCTATGGTCCATATTTCATATTCCCAGGGTTTCCAGATGTTGGGCTTTGGAAAGAATTAATTCCCGCTTCCGGGTCGACTGTTTCGGTCTTCAGAGCAACAATTCTGAAATTATATTTAATATTATATATGTTAAATGTGGCCTTCTTATTCAACCATACACTTCAACATAGTCCTTATTCATCGGACACATACAAAAGTGAATATGATTTATTCATCCTGCATGCCTGTATGATTTGACCTATTGCCTCCTATCCAGACGGGATTTTGAATGGCTCTCAGAACGAGAGTCTCACAACCTAGACCAATCCAATAATGGATGATTTTTCTCCATGAATGCAATGCAAGATTAATATAAGAATGAAAATGAAAGATTAATCTAAATGAGATTAAACTATGACATGATTTGAATGAGATTACAATGCAAAATTAATCTAAGAAAATGAAACTAATCTATTGCAAATGAGAGTTTAATGTAAATGAGATTATGAACTATAAAATGCAGCAACAATTCTTTATTCTAACAATGCATATTCTTGAATGAGAAATGGGAGTTCTTTTATAGACTAAGAGTCTAATTAGAATAGAAAGTTTCCTTTTGAATTAAAACAGATAAAAAATCTAGTTCAGATTTGCAAGTTTTCTTTAAAAGAAATCAATGAACTATTTTCTCTTTGTTTTTAACTGTTTTCTTTTTTATTTTAACTGTTTTCTTTCTCTTTAAAGCACAGTTAATTCAAAGTTTCTATTTCTGAACTGAAGAGAAGATTTTTGAGAGAATATTTAATTAAATAAATATAATATGACCTCATAAATGTATTTTCTCAATTATTTGAATAATTAAATTCAATTATTGAAATGAGGATATTTATTTAATAATTAAATATTATTTAATTSCTTCTTATGTGTTTTAGCTGAAAGGGGTGAATTTAATTTAATTAAAGTTCTAGGACTTTATAATTAAATTAATTCAATCGTAGGGTTTGTTTAGCTAATTGATTGATATTTAGGAATTCAACATAATGTATGATTAATGCAAATTTAGGATTTTCAACATTTGATACTTAGGTCAAGTAGAGTCAGTTAAAACTCAGAATTGCCTAGTACAATAGGACTTTGATGATTCAAAAGAATGACAAATGCAACAAAATTGGTTAGGGTTGCAAGATGCTAATTTTTGGGTGTTACATTTTGCCCCTCTTTGAATTGATGTGTGAGCAACACATTGATTCAAAGAATAGTCTGATGTCTAAAGCACAGAAGAATAGATTTCAAAAATTGATGATGCAAAGATTGATTGATGAAGATTTCAGAGCCATCTGTAGGACAGAGCTTAACTCTCTGAAGTCTAGGTTAGATTGCCAAGACGCTTGTCAAGTAAAGTTTTTGAGGGTCATCTCTAAAATGAAGCTTGATCCTCAAGGATCCGGGTTAGATTGCCCCGATACCTAATAGATTAAGGTTTCGAGAATCATCTCCAAAATGAAGCTTGATCCTCAGGGATCCGAGTTAGATTGCTCTGAAACCTAATATATTAAGATTTTGAGAATCATCTCCAGAATGAAGCTTGATCCTCAAGGATCTGAGTTAGATTGCTCAGATACCTAATAGATTGATATCGTTCAAAAGAATGTCCGCAAAATGAGGTTCAACCTTCAGGAGTCAGGGTTAGATTGCCCCAATACCTATCCATAAAAATATAGTCAATAGATATTTTTAGGACTATCTCCAAAATGAAGCTTAGTCCCCCAATATCTAGGTTAGATTTCCCAGATACTGGTTAGATTGAGTTCAGAATCATCTCTAGAATAGAGCTTGATTTTCAGGAGTTAGGGTTAGATTGCCCCAATTTCCAATAGATGAGTTTTCAAGAATCATCTCCAAAACAAAGCTTGATCCTCAAGAATCTGAGTTAGATTTCTCAGATACTTAATAGATAGAGATTTCGAGAATCATCTCTAGAACAAAGCTTGATCCTCAGGGATCCAGGTTAGATTGCCCTGATACCTAATAGATGACGAGATATAGGGAACAAAGATGCCCCTATTGATTGTGGAGTATCCAGTTTTGACTATGAAGTACAAAAACTGAACATGCCCCAAGTGATGAGATACCCCTAGCAACGAGGATTTTTTGAAAATTAGATCAGATTGATTGGAATAGATTCAATGATGTAATCATCCTGGCCCCTCAGGAGAGAAATGGAAAGGTGACATGTCATAATGGTGATTGACAGTGAGAAATCACAGATAGATGTTGAATCAGAGATCAAGAAGAACTCAGAATAGATTATGGAAGAATTTGGAATATTTAGAATCAATTTTGAGTGATTTCAAGGTCTGGTTGACCAAGTTTGACTAGGGTTGACTAGAGTTGAATTTTGTTGAAAAGAGTCAAAGATTTGAGAAAATGTTGATTAGAGATATGATTCTGACAAGAAAGTGACGTCAGAAAGTCAACTGCACAAGTGTCTGATCACATCGGTCCCAAAAATTTTAAAATGCAATTTTGACCTATATAGAAGTGTCAGATTTTGATTTTGACCATGAAAATAGATTCAGAGTGGTCGAATTAGCTAGTGGTGAAATTTTTACGCAAATTGGAGCACTTTTGAAAATTAGGTCAAAACCTATATATGAGACAAAAAGGTCATTTTCAAATCATTTGCATTTGTTGACTTTTGAGAAAAGAGCTCTGAGAGAAAATGGTGGTCCCCATGAGCACTCATCATTTTGAGCAATCTAGGCGTCACAAATGGCCAAAAACATACGGACCTCTGGTAAGTGGTTGAATAACCTCTTTGTCATTTCAAAATTTACTACTTTCGGTCGATTTTTTCATCATTTTTCACATTTTTAGGAAGTGGTTCGTGGGTTCTCGCGTGAGGAACTATTTTCTTTGCGTGCCCCATAAAGAAATCCCACGTGAGAAGCTGTAAAAAGGTAGATCTTTGCAGCTATCAGTGGGCATCCTTGCATAGGAGGGTACCCACATTTCACACGGGAAACCCTCTGAAAGGGGGTTCTCTTGCGTGAGCTTGTATGAAACTTTGCGCGAGCCAAAAAATTTGTGTGAGACGAAAAACTTCTTCGCGCGGAAGGTTGCTTTTTCACATGGAGTTAACTTAACAATTTGAATGCAAAATGAGTCTGCATCGCATCCAATAGAATTTGCATCAATGTTGTACCTGTGTTTAGGATGTCTGTAATGCTTTATTTCTCAGTTTTGCATGGATTATCTTGAATCATGAGTCGAGTACTGATCGTGTGTTATTGTTTGCATGTCTTGCAGGTCGATTTCCCAGATATCATATTCAGGTCACATCATCCCACCATCAGTGGGTTGGTTAGATAGCTAGATGATGCCGAGATAGCACATATCGATAGTTTGGGCCTATCTCATCTTTGTGAGGTACCCGAGATTTGGGTAAAGACTATTAGGAGCTTTGGTGGAATGTTTCCATTTGGAAATGAACACCTTCCATCTTCCACAGGGTGAGATGATAGTGATGCCTGAGGATATCTATAGGATTCTCTGGATACCCTTCCACGGACTTAGAGTGGAGTATGAGGTGCAGCCATGGCTAGGCACATTAGTGCTGTGAGAGATCTTGTAGGATGAGCTTGTCATGGCTAGAGCCATCCCATGGGAGGAGTTGGTCAGAGATTATAGGTCCAGGCACTGATTGGACATGGTTTTGGAAGCATTCCTTAGATGCTATCTGATGCTTGATCATGGTTAGCATGGTTTTGAGTACGGCTAGGGCCAGATGTTACAGAGGATGTTAGTTGAGCCAGTCAGATATGGGTGGGATTAGTGTATGATGGCCCACATGTACCACGAGATGCATGAGATCTCCTACAAAGAGGTGAAGAGCATGGCCATAGGCATATTCATCTTACAAGTGTGGGCATGGGAGCACCTGCCAGTTACATGGTCTATGTGTGAGGATTTGAGAGAGCCATTGGAGCAATACATATGCAGTTATAGAGGTTTGATTACTCAGCCCACGCTGGGTAAGATAGAGTAGTGGCGAGCACAGCTCGATGATTTGGTAGGTGTGATATGGTGACCCTGCAGGCTGATCGAGGAGTGGGACGATGCCAGTGAACAGCTGGGCTATATTTTTTTCTCACGACCACTAATCAGTCATGTTATTGTCGTTATTGAGTGGTTCCCTCTTTCACGTGTCTAGCAGCAGTTCGGCCGAGCATAGGAGATATCACAAGAGTACTGTTCCTATGCTCATTTCATTGATGACCTTAGGAAGGGATGGTCGGTCAAGTTAGATACTAGTTATGTATGATAGACGTGCAAGCCCTAGCTCAGATGCGATGGGATTATCTGAGTGGGATTGTAGATGGTGGCATGACCGTAGAGTATAGGGAGTAATTCGTTACTCATCCCTTCCCACAATTTACGAATCTAGTTGGCATAGGAGTGCCAACACAGGTAGTGTACCCATAGGTGCCATAGCAAAAAGTATCATTGCCTACACCATAGCAGATACTGTAGCCACCGCCATAGCAGGTACTACAGTAGGGGCCATGACCACTCATAGTATAGGTGGACATACCCATACGACAGATGAGGACTGATCCCAATGTGAGTGGCAGCAGGAGGTAGAGGACAATGGCACAGTTAGATGATGTACAGGTGCAGATAGAGCAGTAGGAGGTACAACAGGAGGATTAGCCTGCATAAGATCCTGTACAAGGTTTAGTACCCAAAGATGCATCATCATAGGTGCAGGAGGCCCTGTAGAGAGCCAGAGAGAGTACAACAGCTAGTGAGGCAGGACGAAGACTTATAGGTGCAACTTTCCATGTGGGATGCGTGGCTTCTAGATAGAGATCGGGAGCTGCAGGATGTCCGAGGGCGGCTAGAGAGGGCTTGGGAGGAGACTCAAAATTAGTCCTCTTGAGCAGCCTATTATTATGCATCCTATATAGGGGTGGTTCCTAATGAGGCATCGCAGGTGCCTAGATTTTCCTTGTATGCCAGAGGATCAGAGGGTGCACAGGGACCACCTCCACTAGATATGCCTCCTCCTCCACCTCCTCCAGGTGATGAGGGAGAGGGCCAGAGCTAGATTGGATATATTGATAAATGAGATCATATGATGTATTAGATGTGTTGGCATCCTTGTATTGTACCACCATTTTTGAGATAGATTGTGCTCGAGTAGCACCATTTTGTATTGCATCAAAACATTTTGATCATCTTTTGGTATCATTGCATGTTTCACGATTGTACTTCATGAGATGTTTCCTATATGCTTAGATGTTTAGATGATTTACAATGTATAAAAATGTATGCAAATGAATGGACATGTTTTGAATATATGTAGATGTATGAAATGCACATGTATATGTTTATGAGTTATGTGTGTGATGCACATGCTGATGTAGATGCAGATTTGTATGTATGTAGATGATTTATGTGAATGTACTTGTGAATGGAAATATGTAAATGCAATGTGTATATGATAATGCATTTGTGAATGTAATGTATATGGTACTAACATCTCATGCAGGGTGTCCAGATGTGTGACAGATGCTAACCAAGAGAACATGTGAAGAATCGAGAGCAAGGATCAAACACTTGTGCAGTTGTGATGAAACCAGGACTCTGAAGAAGAACTCCACAATGTACAAATCCAGGAGAACACAAATGGAGTGAACATCAAATTGCTGCCACAATGCAAGTATAGAATGAAAATGCAATCCTATGCTAGATGCAATACGTAGAACATGGTTGTGAGAGCCATCGTATAATTATCATCATTGATAATTTTTGGAACATCGGAGTCTATACAATCCTTACGGGTGCCACTTCAACCATAAGAATATGAATATGACTTTCATCGGATAAGATGTAGGAAACAGACATAAGCACTAGGGAAAAAAAGCCAAGATGACCTGAACATTATTTGCAGTTGATGTTACAAGAGTACACCAGCATCGAGGGATTCAAAGCCAAGATAACCATGAGTGTGATCATGCATAAACAAATAGAGAAATAATAGTTAAGGAGACAGTACTGACCTCACCATGGCATACAAATAAACAAGATCGAGGGATGTGAGGCTTTTCCACCTTAGTGCGGGAGCTCTTATCACATACACCCTATTTATTTGACATTTCTAGATCATCGAGACTACACCAACAAGTAGTAGACAAAAAAAATATCAACAAAATCCATGAGAAGAGACAACATACAAAGAAAGATTCAATCATAGCTCAACCAATTTCAAAGTTTAGGGGTGTTGAAAAAAACCGTTGTGCTTGTGAGTGCATTGTGTTTGATTGTTATCGATAGATGTTTACATTTGAGATATCCAATGTGTGTTGAAAAAAATAGATGTGTCCAAAGATAGTGTTGAAAAACACTGTTGAGTGTGGTGTTGAAAAACATTGTTGAGTGTGGTGTTGAAAAACACCAGTGAGTGTCAGTTGCAAGTTGTCCTTCAGAAATGACAAGATTATTGACTTTGGTGTAAACCAAAGATGCAATCAAATTTGGGGACCTATGCCCCCCAAGTAATGTATGATTACTGACTTGATGTATGTTGTGAGAATGAGCTCGATTTGGTTTCCCCCAGGCATATGGCGTTGAATCAGTTTCAAGTTAGTAGGGTTCACAAAGGAGCCAAAGTGTCACGAAAGTGACCGAAAGCTATGTACAAACTAAAGAAAAGAATGCCAAGACCGAGTATCAATAGATAGAGCATTTAAGTATAGCTCCAACTATAATGGATTGATATCAATATATAGATATATGTGCAAGAAATATCCTTAGTACGACGACTATAGGAATATGGAGTGAGAACCACTGGTGACTGATGCGATAAAGATTCTCAAGTTGAAAGATCGTAGCAATAGCTAGGCATCAGCAGGCAGATGCAGTGAGAACCATTGGTGACTGATGCAAAGAGTAATAGGACCATGCCCCCTAGACTAGGAAGGTTGTTTTGAGAGTGTAACTAGTTTCAATCCATGTAAGTTGGTGTCTTGACCGGAACTGAGAGTATGCAAAAAAGAAAATGCAAGTAGGAAAGCATGAAAGTAAATGTATAAAGCCAAGTGGTGCTATGATAGATATAGAAATGTGTAACAAGAGGCGCCTATTTACTAGGTTTTCACCTTCTTGGCAAAAATTCTTTTTTTGCTACCATGACGCATGTTTGCCAGGTTTTCATCTATAACACCTTTTCTCTTTTTCTCTTTTTTTTTTGTATTTTTTAATGATTTAATTTTTTTTGTATTTTTGGAATATTTAATTTTTTTGGAGATACATCAAAGTGCCTATTGCTAGGTTTTCACTAAGATGATCATTTTTTCAGGACATTTTCTGATTTTTAGAATTTTTTTAGGACTTTACTATATACATGAGCACACTAAATATGTCTCAGTTATAGATCCATTTAAGATGAAGGGTGTTGATCGACTCCTTGAGTTGCTCCCCTTCAGTAGTAGAAATATTATAGGTTCCAGACCCAAATACTATAGTGACAACATACAAACCAAGCCAATTTGGTTCAAATTTTCCCTTCTAGACCCAATGTTGTTGATTCTTAGGGTTCTCCCTCAAAATGAGGTCACCCACTTGGAAGTCCCTTGGTTGAACCTTCTTGTTATATCTCTTGGACATCCTTTATTGATATGATCTAAGGTGATCGAATGCCACTTGCCGACATTCATCAAGTAGTTCTAGCTCTTGTATCTAGGATATTCTATTATCATCGCCAGTAAAGAGGCCTTTCAGAGAGACTCGTAGAGAAGGAATCTCAACCTCAATTGGTAACACAACATTTTCTCCTTAAACCAAAGCATAGGGTGTAGCCCCTGTTGGTGTTCTTATTCTTGTCCTGTATGCCCAAAGAGATGGATTGATTTGGAGATGCCAATCTCATCCGGATTTGTGAACTGTACGATGCAGGATTTTAAGGATTGTCTTGTTTGATGCTTCTACCTATCTATTACCCTGAGGATAATAAATGGAAGACCAGTGCTAAGTGATTTTAAACTTAGATCATAGCTCCATCAAATCCTTATTTTTGAAATACCCCAATTATTAGGGATTATTGCTGAGGGTACACCATACCTGCAGATGATGTAGTTGAGAATGAACATTGCTACAGACTTGCCATTGGCCATGGTGAGAGGGACTGCCTCCACCCACTTCATAAAATAGTCTATAGCTGTGATGATGAGCTTATGTCCATTTGAGGACAATGGATAGATCTGACCCACCAAATCAAATGCCCATTGCTAAAATGGCCAGAAAGTAATGAAGGGAATAAGCTCCTTGGTTGGAGCATTAATTATATTTCTATGTAGTTGACACTATTTTCAAGACTTAGCAAACTGTGTAGCTTCTTTTTCCATATCTGGCCAGTAGTAACTAGCTCTAATAAGTTTACGAGCCAGTGTTAGGCTGTTAGAGTGAGACCCATAGATGCCTTCATGCACCTCTACTAACACACGCTTGGACTCTTCAGGTTCTAAACACTTAAGAAGGGTACTATCTAGACCTTGCCTATACAAGTCGTTAGCTATGATGAGAAACCATGAAGCACTTTAGATTAAGTGACATTTCTCATTATGGGTGTAAGTGTCCAGAACAATTTGGTCACAAAGGTAGGAATAAATATGATGGTAGCATGATGAATCATGTCCAATGACAGAACAGATCATCCAAGACTTAAGGGAATCATAGGTTGGGTAGCATAACGTCTCCACTAGGAATTCATGTTGGAAGTAATTTTCTAGCATATGTAGCATGGAAGCAAGAGTAGCCATTGCATCAGCTACTTTATTGTCTTCCCTTGGAACCTGTTGAAATGTGATGTGAGCAAAATATTTTTTGAGGTTATCAACTAGTCATTTATAAGGAACCAGTTTGTCATCTTTTTTCTGATAGATATCATTTACTTGATTGATGACTAATTTTGAAACTCCAAGGACATTGAGCTCATCCACATGCCACTAAAGGGCAATCTTCATACCATTGATCAAGGCTTCATACTCAGCGATGTTGTTTGTACAAGGAAACAACATCTTGTATGTTTTTGGTAAAGAGTACCTTTGAGTTGTAAGGAACATTATTCTAGCACCTAACCCCTATTGGGTAAATGAACCATCAAGAAACATAGTCCAGGATCAATGCGTGAGAATTAATATGGACTCATCTGGAAATTCAATGTTCAATGGTTGATGATCTACTAGAGGTGCTTCTGCCAATTGATCTACAATTTCTTTTACCTTGATGGATTTTCTTTCTACATACTCATTATCAAATTCACTAAGAAGCATGACCCACTTGGCTAGTCTAACTGTGAGGGTAGCTTTACTGAGTAAATATTTCAGAGGATCAATCTTAGCAATGAGACGTGTAGTATGAACCAGCACGTAGTGTCACAGTTTTTGTGAAGCAAATACCACTACAAGGAAATCCTTCTCTATAATAGAATAATGTGTTTCATATGAGACCAAAGTTCTACTAATGTAGTAGATATCCCTTTCTTTGTTGTTTTGATCTTCCTGAGCTAATAGGACACCCAATGATGTATCTATAGAAAAGATGTAAAGTATGAGCGGCTTCCCATGAATAGGAGGCATCAATAATGGTGGGTTTGCAAGATATTATTTGATTTGTGTGAACCCCTCATCACATTCTTTGTTCCATTGGTAAGCCACACCCTTGTGTAAAGTCTTGGTGAATGGTTATGACTTGTCCTCCAGTTGTGAGATGAAGTGCCAGATAGACTATAATCAGCCTTGAATCCTCTCATTTGTCTGATATTATTTGGTGGTGACATTTCCATGATAGCTTGGACTTTCTCAGGATCTACTTAGATGCCTTTTGCAGAGATGATATAGCCAAGCAGTTTTCCAAATGTTACACTGAATGCACATTTCTTAGGATTGAGCCACAGACTGAACTGTTTCATGTGATCCAGTATAGGACCTAGATCCGCAAGGTGTTTCTCTTGTTGCATGCTCTTAGCTAGAGTGTCATCAACATAATCTTGCATTATTTTATGCATCATGTCATGAAATTGAGTGGTGACAACCCTCTGATATGTAGCACCAACATTTTTGAGTCCAAAAGGCATGACATTCCAATATAAAGTGCCCCATGCACATGTGAAAGAAGTTTTCTCTTTGTCTTCTAGCGTAATCTTTATCTGGTTGTAGCTAGAGAAACCATCCATTAGTGAGTACATTTCATATCCTGATGTCATGTCTACAATCATATCAATATTGAGCAATGAAAATTCATCCTTAGGACATGCCTTATTCAAGTCTCAGAAGTCTTTGTAGACTCAGATAGATTTTTCATGTTTTGACACTGGAACAATGTTAGAGATCCATTCTGCATAGTTAATTGCTCTGATAAATGCTTCCTTAAGAAGTTTCTCCAATTCAGCTTTGACAAGTAGAGCCACATGTGGATGCATTTTCTGAAGTTTTTGTTTGATAGGATTGATGCCTGGTGCAATGAACAAGTGATGCATGATTAGATTAGGATCTAAGCCTGGCATGTATAAATATTTCCATGCAAAGTTTATCTTTTTGCTTCAAAAGAATGTAATGAATTCTTCTCTTTCTACCTTAGATAATGATTGTGCCAAATGAATGATCTGAGGTTCATCTTTTGTACCCAAGTTGACTGGTTGATTTGGTTCAATTAGCACAAATGATCATTCCTAGAAATGACTTGGAAGTGTGTCAAGTATCTCATCCTTAGGCACCTCAGAGAGGTTTTTACCTTTGGATGCATCCTTTATTTTGTCCTTTTTAGGCTTTGATACTGCCACAATGTGGTTTTCACCATCAGAGTGCCTATTTTTTCTTCTTTTGATTTTGTGACTGAGATATTTGATATCAGCCTCAGTCATGTTGACACTATCTTTGCTAGTGGAAGACATTACAGGTTCGACAACATTGAGGTAACATGCAAGAGCATAGTCATTCTAGAACGTAAGGACTTCATTAGATGGGGAGGAAGAGTTCCTATCTATGAGCTTGGGATGCAAAAGAGAAAGAGAAGTGATAGGTTTGAGTGTGTTCATGGTATAATCATCAAAAACATGGACTAGTAAGTCGAGACCTAGAGATATCTCATCCAAAGGTGTAGTCAAATTCCTTTGATTCCTAGCGACCGTAGTAGATGACATGTTAACATCGATGGAATCAGACTCATTTGACCTAACCTTACACTAGACCCTTCACCTACTTCAAGAAGGTTTTCATATGTGTGTACTTTATCTATATCCCTATCATAGGTGGCATAAGAAAAATTGTCAAACTCATACTCATGAGAGTCTGTTTCATCATTAGGTGTCATATCAAGAGCATGAGTGAAATCAACCCTTTGTCCCCAGTTTGGATGAGCTCTATGTAGAATCTCTGCTATGGTTAGATAAGAACATTTTGACCTAGGTGCCTCATCAGTGCTTGCAGCATCATCTGCTTCTTGTTTAGTGAGAAGTGGCTAGGTTTTCTCATGTTCAAACTGCTCTTGGAAGTGTGGTGGTATGTACAAATCACCCTGATGACCTGGATTTAGAGTTTGCATTTCTTTCCACCGCTCATAGCTTAATGGAGCAAGTGAAGTGGTTTCATCAAAGTTGTTGTCAGTCTCAACTGTACTGACATGGGGTATAAAATCATCTGGCTCAGCAAATAATGCTGCCAGATCTGGAGGAATGGGACAAGGGAAGAAGTCCTCCTCAGAGTTGTCTTTAGACTCTTCAGTTTTAGATGTACCTTTAGGTATTGGTTGGTGATCTATTTGAAGTAAAAAAAATTTTATCCCCAATTGAAAGGTGAGCTTCTTGAAGCCTATACCTATAGAGTCACGTGTTCTTTAACCAATAGCTTCATGTGGTGTGAGCAATCCTTTATGATTCACACCTATAGGACCATTCCCTTTGTAGCCAAAGCTTTTCATAATAGTTAGACCCTTGCAATACTGTTCAAGTTTTATGTCACAAGGTGTAGTGATTTGTTCAGATGTGTCCTCCCCTTTATAGATCCAAGCTTTGATAGCCCTATTTTCAGCTTCTTCTAATGGTGTTGTGGCCTGTACAAAGGTACCACCATATTTTTTTTGAGGAGGATCTATAGAAGGTTTAGTGTTCTCATAAGGTCTCCCATAAGATCATGGAGACAAATGCAAAGATGTAATAGATAGCACGGGTTCAATATAATACCCTCCCATGTTAGTTTCCTTGAGTTTCAAACCCTTTTCCATTTCCTTTAGTTTAGTCTCAAAGAACCCAGTAGACTCTCTGTTGGTGGGCACAAAGATGTCAACAAATTTTGTGATTGTGTTGCAATCATAGCATGTATTAGCAGGTATAGTCACTTCATATCCTTGGAATGGGAACTTAATGCACTGATGATATGTTGAAGGGACAACTTTCATTTTGTGGATCCATGTTCTTCCCGATAGAATTTTGTATGCTAAAGGAATGTCAAGCACTTGATAGATAACATCTCTTTCAATAGGGCCAACTCTGATTGGTAACACAACTAGCCCTTTGTATTTTTGTTCTTCTTCATCATAGGTGTTAATAGTAATCTTTTTGTGGGCATCTATGCAGCCTTCATTGTAGCCTAACTCAGTAAGGAAGCTAGTAGAACAAATGTTAAGGCCAATGTCGTTATCTATGAGGACATGGTGGATGCGCTTTGGGCCAATCATGACTTCAATGTGCAAGGGGTTATTGTGCGGGTGACTCAAAGAATGGTCATCTTCCTTAGAGAAAGACAAGTAATGAGAGGAGGTCAACTGACCTACCATGGATTGAAACTGATCAAGATCAAGATCCTCTAGAACATTTTCCTCAGTGAGGGCTTTGTCAAGAATCTCCCTGTGAGCAGGGGAGATTTTTAGCAGCTCAAAGATGGTGATCTGAGCATTGGTATGTTGTAATTGGTCTAGTATGCTGTAATTGGTAGCATTAAATGAGGTGGTCAATTTTGGATTCTTGTTGGTAGAGCCAATAGTAGCTTTGTTTACAGGTTATGTTGGTGCAGGCATAGAAGGCTCAAGGCCTTTGAGAATGATCTTAGCATGAGATCGAGTAACAACATTTACACTAACCTGAGACTATTCTTGTTCAAAGGGTTGAGGTGCAGACCCTCACAAGATGAAATGAGTTTTGGGCTTGGGAGTATCTTCCCTTCCCTTGATAATGACAATGTTACAATATTCAGTATCAATAGGCTCAACCATATTAATGACATTGTCATTATTGGTGTATGTATAGTTGACCTTGGCATCAGTATTCTTGCCTTTGGATGACTCACCTTTCCCATGAGGAGGAAATGGGTCTTTGAAAGCTTGGTGGTGTAAGTTCTTGTTGTGACCTCCCATAGCAATAACCTCACTATCAATAAGGTATTCGATCTTGTGTTGTAATTGAATGCAGGTGGTCATCTTGTGACCCTTGTTTTGATGGTATTCACAAAATGTGGATTCATTCTACCAAGATGGTCAAGGTTGTGGATCAAAAGGATGTGAGTTATCTAGAGGAGTGAGTAAATGGTTCTCCAAGAGAGTCTTGTAAACCACATCAAGAGGTTCTCCTAAAGGAGTAAACTTATGTTTGGGTTGAGGAACCCAAGGTTTAGATCTGGAAAATTTTAAAGTACTCAGTTTGGATTCTGTCATAGCCTATTTAGTGGCTTTGGCTACCTGCATAGTGGTAGTGAGATTAAAAGAAGCCTTTGGAGGCTTGGGAGTCACATTGTCTACAACTCCATCATTCACAAAATTTTGGTTCTTGTTGGGAAACTTGGGTTTATCTTTTCTTGAGGAGGAAGACCCTTGTTTATTTTCCTTGTGTAAGGTCAACTCTCCTTTCTTGACCATAAATGTCTCAATTCTCACAGCTTGCTTGATCATGTCATTGAAGGTTAAAGGACATTGCAACTATACTTGATACCCAAAGTTGGGAAGAAGATTGTGTAAAAAGATGTTCAAATTTTTAGATTCGGGTATTTTTTGAGAATATATGGTATAAAGTTGTCTCCATATCTAGAGAAATGTCAAGAAAGATTCCCCAAGATTTTGTTTCAAGTTGCAAAGATCTCGGATGTGAACTAGGTGTTGGATATTGTGGGAATAGTGTTGCTGAAACAAGTTGGAAATTTCATCAAAAGTCTTAATGCCAGCTAGTAGCCTAGAGAACCACTCCATAGCTGACCCTCCCAAACTGTGTAGGAAGAGATGCATGAGGTAGGTTTGATCATGTATGAACTCCATAGAGAGAGAACCAAACTCTCTCAAATGGTCATGGGGATCAGAAGTACTGAAGTATTTATCGTACTTGGGAAGTTCAACTCCTTTAGGAAAAGGAGGCATGCATAGACTCTTATCAAATGGGATGGGCATATGCTTTCTAGCATGAACTGTGTAGCAGGTTTGTCTTTATCCTTCATGAGTTGAAGAATTTGTTCTTGCATACTTTGAACTTGTTTTTATAACTTGGAATTTTCAGTTTCTTCCTCTTTAGTGACAAGCGTCTCTACATTGTAGTTGGAGGGTAACTTAGCCCTTTGATTGACTAGTTCGAGAAGATATTTCTCTTTTTCCTCAGCTAGGAGAATTTCCATCATCTTGTAGAAATTTTTATTGGCATGAGCACCTTCAATATCTACTTGGGTTATATCTGTCCCCTCATCATTAGGGGGATCTTGATAATGGAATTTACCCCTGGTTTTAGAGAGATCATCTCTACTATGTTCACCTGATTGGTTAGGATCTGTCATCTTGCTGGAATGCGAGTTTTTAGTGTGCAAAGATTGGGTTGAGTGTCCAGAGGTGTTGCACCTACAGGAACTCTTGTTGTTTTGCTAGTGTCAAGTTCAGAAAAAAACTGTTCAGAATTTGTATGTTCTTCAAACAAGGGGTTTTGAACTTGACTAAAATTCACTGGAAATGATCATTTGACGTAAGGGGGATGTGAGGATTCCCCAATACACTCAGATTGTGTGAAAATTTTAGAATGAATTTCTATTTGGTTGATAGGTCTACCCCTACCTTGTTTAGTGACACATGAAGGGATTGTTTTTCCACTTCAAGTTGTAACAGTCATAGACAAAGATGATACAAGGAATGGGAACTAGGACCACGCCTAAAATTGTCTCAAGGTAAATGCACAAAGTGCCAGAAGGGTGAAGTATATCTAGTGTGAATTGTCAAAAATAAGGCTAGAATAGCTGAGAGGTGACTATCATGATGAAAGATATGATGACACCGTAGAAAGAGAACAAAAGATATGAGATGAGAAAATTTTAAGCAAGAATCACATAGTTCTCAACCCAAGAAATCTAGTTTTAGACTGTGTGTAGATAGAAGGCAGATAAACAGAACTAGAACAAGAACTAAATTTTAGCAGAGGTACGCTAAATAGATGGGAAATAGATGACTAATTTGGCAAAATGATATCAGACTCGCGCAAAGAAGTACTTTTTTACGCGAAGATTTGCACAAGCTCACGTGAGACTTTGTAGTCTAGTGCAAAAAATCATAGGAAAAAGGTGACATACTAGTGAATAAATATCAGCAGATTTGCAAAATGTCACACAACAATTGCGAGAGTGTTGCGTGAAGTTTCTCAAAGAATCACGCGAAGATGGCCGAATATCATGCGAGATTTTGTAGTGAAACAGGCAAAATTCTACAAAATTAGACAGCTACGACAAGATTGCACTTTTCAAGATGGATTATGTTGTGTTCTGATAGAAGGTTCAAGTTTGCAGATTGTTTTGGACATTTTCAAGTTTGGCAAGTTGTGTTTTGATGTTTGTTTTGATTATTTAAAGGATTCACCCATGTAAAACACATTAAGCAGAATGTTTGTAGTAATAGAATAGACACATCACAATCCTAGGTGAGCTAGGGTAGTATCTATTGAATTCCAACTTCAACTAAAGTTCAACCACACCTACTCATAGTGGACAACTTAGAAGCTTGGAGGCATGGGCTCCTCCTTACATGTGCACTCACTTCTCAGGCACACCAAGCTTCGAATCCCAAGAGAATTGCTTCCCAAAGGACTGTTGTCTCTACTAAGAGCTGTGAAAGTGTGGGACATCTTAGTCAGTCTTTGACCTTCCACGCCAATAGATAGAGGGATTTTGGATACTCTAACAAAAGTTTGTAGTAAGGACATCCATTCAGGTGGTTGTAATCAAGTCATTTTCCCAATAAAGGGGGCTCTCCCAATCCTTTCAAAGTAAGGTTTTCACCTTAACAATGTAGGGACTTTAACGCTAGGGTACTAGAGGAGATTTTGGTTGCCACAACAAATTCACACCTATCCATTGTGAGATTAATCACAATGGAAATCCACTCTCACTGGCTCTATTAAAGCACTTGGGAGGTAGCCACTCTAGAAGAATGATATGAATTTATCTTACACCCAAGATCCATAAAGGCGAGGGGAGAGGATACATTCATATAGTTCTTTGGAATTACAAACTAGAAAACACTTCAAGCACACAAGACAATAATTCATTTTAAGCACCAAGCTGAAGCATTTTCTAACTACTAAAAATAGACATGAGAGTTTTGTGAAAACATGCAAGGTCTTCGACAAGCGTCTTGCAGTAAATACGTTAGAAGTTTGTAATTGCTTTCTTCAATCTCAGCATCCTGCAAACCATCGTTAAGTTGTTCCAAAAATAAAATCAGAGAAACATAGAAGTTAGGAAACAACAGATGGTTAGAAAAACCTAGATAAGAAATATCAAATAAAGGTCCTTGGTGTCAAAGTTCGCGCGACGATTCTCGCAGTTTCGCGTGAAGAAGTGTAGATAATCCCGAGAAGAAATAGAAGGTTTGCACGAGATGCTATGAAATTTCACCCAATATCTTTGACAGAGACATACGGACAGAACACAAAAATGAAAATAAGTGCAATAAAATGAGGCCAAAAACTTATTTTTCAGCCCCATGGTGGGCGCTAGAAATGTATACATTAAATGTGGCCTTCTTATTCAACCATACACTTCAACATAGTCCTTATTCATCAGACACATACATAAGTGCATATGATTTATTGATCCTGCATTCCTATATGATTCGACCTGTTGCCTCCTATCTAGACGGATTTTTGAATGGCTCTCAGAATGAGAGTCTCACAACCTAGACCAATCAAAGAACGAAGGATTTTTCTCCATGAATGCAATGCAAGATAAATCTAAAAATGAAAGATGCAAGATTAATCTAAATGAGATTAAACTAAGACATGATTTGAATGAGATTACAATGCAAGATTAATCTAAGAAAATGAAACTAATCTATTGCAAATGAGAGTTTAATATAAATGAGATTATGAACTATAAAATGCAGCAACAATTCTTTATTTTAATAATGCATATTCTTGAATGAGAAATGAGAGTTCTTTTATAGATCGAGAGGCTGCTCTAAATAGAAATTTTATTTTTGAATTAAAATAGATAAAAAAGCCAGTTTAGATTAGCATGTATTCTTTAAAAGAAAACAACGAACTATTTTCTCTTTGTTTTTAACTATTTTCTTTTTTATTTTAATTGTTTTCTTTCTCTTTAATGCACAGTTAATTCAAAGTTTCTATTTTTGAACTGAAGAGAAGATTTTTGAGAGAATATTTAATTAAATAAATAGAATATGGCCTCATAAATGTATTTTCTCAATTATTTGAATAATTAAATTCAATTATTGAAAAGAGGATATTTATTTAATTATTAAATATTATTTAATTCATTTTTATGTGTTTTAGCTAAAAGGGGTGAATTTAATTTAATTAAAGTGCTAGGACTTTATAATTAAATTAATTCAATCATAGGGTTTGTTTAGCTAATTGATTGATATTTAGGAATTAAACATAATGTATGATTAATGCAGATTTAGGATTTTTTGCATTTGATGCTTAGGTCGAGTAGAGTCAGTCAAAACTCAGAATTGCCTAGTACAATAGGACTTTGATGATTCAGAAGAATGACAAATGCAACAAAATTGGTTAGGGTTGCAATATGCCAATTTTGGGATGTTATAAATATAGGTCCTTTTCTAATGGTATAGGTCTAATTGGAATTTAATTCTCTTATGTAGGCCTCTCTAGAATATTGTGCCCTAGATTCATCTATAAGGAAGCTTTCTCCTCTCATTTTCTCTAACCATCATCAACCATAAGCAAGAGTAATCTAAGAAAAAGACTTGAAGACTTAAGAAGTGAAATCCAAAGGTGAAGAATCAAGATTTGAAGCAAGCCAAGTAGCCATTGAAGCATTCAAGCACTTCTCAAGCACTCAATTCATCAATAAAATCTTTTGGTAGCCATTGAAGGATTCAAGCTCTATGGAGCCCTCTTGTTGAATATTTCTTCATCCACATTCCTCCAAGCCTCTTCCTATCCAAAGATCCATTCAAGATTGGTGTTGACAATCTACAAGCAATTGATTTGAGATATCCTACATTCTACATTCTATATTCTACATCTATTTGGTGCATACATACTTGTGGATCCACGGATTTGAATATGCCACAAGGGTTTCCATACAAGCAAGGTGAATTTGTTCATTTACTTTTTTTATTTATACAATTTCAATTATACTTTGAGGTTAATTCCAAAATTGGGGTTTGACCAAGGCAAACCCCTCCCCCCCCCAAAAAAAAAATAAAAAATAAATAAATAAATAAATCCATTTTTATTGTAGGTACAGGTTCAAAAAAATGAATTAGAGTGCAGATTCATATACCCTTTTCGGCAAACTATCAGGATCCGAAAACAAATTTTATGTCAGAGACTTTTGAGGTTGATTCTGCCCTAGGTCAAAATCTAAAATTATGGATCAATGGTGATATTGACTTTAGGGTAAAAATTGGAACTGTGTCAGCTCAGAAAAAGATTTCTGGGTTTTGTTCGTCTCTGAATTTCTATTCCAGATCCATTTGCAGATTTTCTAGAAACTCAATGCAGATCCCCAAAAACAGCATTCTTCAAATCTGTAACATTTCAATGTTAGTACTTTTCTCCTATTCATTTAAATTAAATCTTTTAATCTTTCTAAATCTATCACACATTATTTTATATAAAACAGAATCTAAGGTCTTCCTCTTTGCTCTCATTTCCAATAGATTAATTCATTTATGCATTGATCCCTCCTTTGGGGTTAATCAATTTGGATCCTTCCTTTGTGTATTTGAGGTTACAAGGAAAATCTTATTTATCCCTCACATTTCAATAAAAATTCTAATTTAAAATGTAACAACATCTATTTCATACATCACATCCATTTCATATCATACATTAAATCCCTCATCCAATTTTATATGTTACATTTCATATGTTACATTTTTCTTATGTTACAATACTTTTAACTCTTCTATCATTGATCTCACTCTTTGGGATGCACAATTGGAGAATGATGTTGATTTTTGTCTTAAAATGTACCTCCGCCATGAGATTACCATGTTGAAAGAGGTTGATATTGTGGTAGAAGAGATTGGAATGACTATAAATTCCCTTAATGACACTTTTCCTTCTATTTATTTCAATAACCTTCCTTCCAGAGATGGGGCATTAATGAGTTATGTTTGTCACTCTTCTAAATTTTACCCTACTCATGAACATACTTTGGAAGAATAGGATGATATTCTTGATGCCATCCCTTCTAAAAATTAAACCTTGGAGAATAAAGAGCCTACTCAAGTCAATTCCATTCATATTTTTGGGAATGAGAAGCCTAATATTTTTGTCCACCCTCGTCTAGGTGTCCCTCAACCTTCACAACATGTTGGTAAGGAGTATGAGCTTGTTAATAAAATTCATGATACTTTAGCCAAGATATCCCTTTGGTACTTAATTAAAACTTCACCTACATATCATGTGATGATTAAATAATCTTTGCAAAATATCATTGCATCTCATCTTGCTAGGTCAAATAAGGTAGCAACCATTCTTCAACCAAAGGAAAAAAAATTAGTTCCTCGAACATGAGTTGCCCTCTTTAGAATTTTTAAACCAATACAATCCCCTCATGATTGTTGTCCTTGTCAATGGTAATTCTAGATAAGACATACTTTATTTGATAATGGGTCATCCCTTAATGTGTAAAAAATTTAATTGTTGCATAAAATAAAAGTGGATACATAGACTCTTATTCAACCTGATTCCATTCCTATTTGTGGCTATGATAATATTGGTAAATTTCCATTAGGTACAATCATATTGCCTATTAAATTAGGATATGCAATTCCACCCATGTTTATCCATGTTATGCCCAATACTATTGCATACAAACTTCTCCTAGGTAGACCTTGGATTCATGTTATGCAGGTTGTCCCTTCTACTGTTTATCACAAATTCAAAATTTATCTACAACACTATAATATGGATTGTAGAAGTTGATAAAAAAAAAAATGTAATATGAGTCTTATATAGTTTTTCGATTTTTTCACCAGTAGAAACAAATGTTTCATCTCCTCCAAAAGAGGATGATTAGGGATCATTCTATACTTCACACCCACCTTCTGTAGAAAAAAAAGTCCCTAAATTTGAGACTCAAACTTATTATTCAAACACATATATGGATGTTAATTGGGGCTCTTTAAATTTTAATCCAATTCAACCTAAGAGTGACCCCTATCCTCCTAACATTTCAACTCCTAATCTTGATGACTACAATAGATATGGTTTAGGATGTGTGCAACAAAACATTGATATTTATGAGAAACCTACATCACACTCATCTAAGGAAGGTAGGTTCCCAATCTCCTCCTTTGTCGACATACCCTCCCCCATTGTCTAGTACATCTATGTATTCTATATCTTACCATAAGCAAGATATAATTTAGGCTTACCTTCTTTTCGCCAAGTTTATTACTCAATCCAAAATCAAAAGAACAAAGGTAGACTAGATCATCAAAATCTTCCTTTTTTTTATGTATCATCAACATCATGACCACTCTACTAATGAATTTCAAGGGTTGCATTATAAAATTCAACAACTCATTAATTGTGATATCAATTATATAACAGGTAGCAATGATTTGTATCTAAATCCTTATTATTTTAAATAACATTTCACTTCCAATTATGTTGCTCCTCACTAGATGACATTGATAGCATGTCCCTTGGGGGCTCATTGTCATTCATGGTAGTATAGTTTCAGATGCAATTATACTTTGTGATAAAAATAATAGTCTTTCTCATCCTTGTCTCCACACTTGTGGGGCAAGGGTATTTTTAATTCTTCAATCTTTTCCAATGACACATTTTTTACTTTGGCGAATTGTATCTTTTATAACATGATTTCCTTTTCTTGAATAGAATTTGTATAGCATAAAAATGTAATAAAAAGGAATAAAACTAAGTAGCTAAGATCATTCTAACATATTCTATGCATACATCAACATGATATCTAAAGCATGCTAATATAAGGAAATGAAATAAAAGACAAACTTAACTATTCAATACAAGAGAAATGCAAGCCTCAAAGATACTAGATGTTTGATGATTTATTATAGAGTAGTGTGGTTGCTCACAATATTATAGCATAACAATGTATGAGAGATGTTTATTGAAATGTGGAGGAAAACTCTCAATTTATAGGATTTTAAGGGAAATGAATGGTTAGGATTCAAATTTGGATTAAGGGTAGGGATTGCACAAGATCAATGATGTGGCCATGAGATCAAGGCCAAGTGGAGGAAAAGTGGATTAGGGTTTGACTATTCAAAAGGTGAGAGTTTCTCACACATGTGTGAGAAACCCATGATAGTGATGGGTTAATGACAAGGTGTAAGAGGGTTAGGGGACGAAGGTTGCCCACACATGTGTGAGAAACTTTGGAAAGTGATGGCTCAATGAAAAGGGTCAAAAGAGTTGGAGGTCTAATATGGGAAAGCAGTAACTGAGAGGGGTGTGAATCAGATCTATAAAAATTATACCAATTCTTAAATAATTGACTCAACCATGTATTCATAAACATAAAATATCTAACATCTAATCATGAACACATAACACAAATATTTTGGTAACCCAGAAACCCATGAAGGTAAAACTGGGGTGGGGGATGACACCCACAAATCTTCACTGCTATAGTAAAAAAGTGTGCCTGTCAAGGCTATAAAATTTTGATCACTTCAATTGATCTACCCTATGAGGGGTCTTCCCTATTAATAGCTTTCAGACTTATACAATCTACCTTGTTAAAGGATTTAAACTTACAAAAAAGTAAGCACTCCGTTAAGAGATTTACAAAGGCCTGTTAGGACCACTATGTTAAATAATTTACCCTGATTCACTTGATAGAATGTATTAGTACCTGATCCTTTGGTCTACACTACAAATTTTGATAACAGATCTCCCCTTTCCAACTCTTAACTGATCTCTTGATCTGATTTAAATCTTCTCTTATCTTCACTGCTCTACTTGATCACTCTGTCTAGTTGATGCTTCAGATATGCAAAGCATGCATATACTTATGATCTCTTCTCTTCACATATGTATCCAAATATATAATCTCTAATACACATAGATTAGGGTTTGAAGCATCCCATATATAGATCAGCCAAATCAAGATCAATGATCTAGATCCATCATTTTTTCTGCTTAGGCATCCGTAATTTTGATTGGTTGCATGGCTTGCATATGGATTCATGATCATAAAATAGTGCATAATTAATGCATTAAATATCAGTGCATGATCATTAAGTGATCCATAGAAGTCATCCAAAATGGTTTACCTTGGTGTTTGTGTCATTCCAAACACATACAAAATATGTTTTACTCGGCATAACCAAACACTGGTACTCAGTCAATACTATGTCACTCAGCATAGTTGTATGTTGTCGCTCGACACTAACTCTTCTATACAACTTGGAAATCATTCTACTTGGAATTCATTGAGTACTCAGTGACCTATGACTTGCTTTGTAGTAACTACTACTCGGTCTCGACCTTAGTGGGATGGCTCAGTCAGAGTGATGACCGACCAACCTAACTTGAATATGACTAAGTGTGGGACACTAATAGACAACAAAAATTAGGGATCAATGATCTCCCCCTTTTTCATTAGTGGAAAAGACACTTTGTCATGTCTTTTCAGTCCTTCAAAAAAAATAGTACTCAAAAGAATTCAAAATTTAGAACTCTCCTTAGGATTTTGAGTTGGTCTTTCTCCATAAAGACTTCACTATATATACAACATATGTATGTACATACTTACATTTCCCCTATTAAATCTTATGACATTTCCCCCTTGTTTTTGTCACGCTTGTCACTTTTCTCTACTGGGGTCACTGGGATCAAACCATACTTATCCAAAAATGGTTTATGGATCTGTAATATCATAGCTAAAGCATTATCCCAACTTGTCATTATAGACTCCAAAACTCGAAACTTAATTTCTAGCTCAGTACCTAGATCAATTAGACTCTCAAAAATGTTCATAGGTGGATCTTTTTGTGATACTTCCTTTGATGCTTTCACCTCTTTTTTCATAACCTCCAAGTGAGGTATCAATATTGTTTGAATTGAAATCAATTTTACCCTTATTCTACCATCATTATCCATAAACTTGGCTAATCTCCCTTGGGCATGTGTCAACCCACTAAAGTGAAAAGAGATTGAACTTGCATCCATGCTCAGTGAATGTCTTGTTGACCTCAAATCTATCTATAGCTTCTGAATAAGCTGTTGATTCTCCTTTATAAATAATTTGGTGTAACATAGTTTCTTGTACAAAGAGATAACATTCTCAATTACTTATTCTAAGTTGCTGACCAGATCAGAAAGTGCAACCTTCTTCTCAGTAATATTTGTTGTGATTTTCTCAAGTACCTTGGTCTCAAATTTTCTTTCTGATCTTTGCAAGAGTTTCTTGTTAGCATCTATGTCATCTGTGTTCACCTTATGAACAATATGAACCAATTTTTCCAAGATAGGTTTCTTCTCATTTAGGTCTTGAAATTAAAATGCATCAACAAATATTAATTTAATCTCATGTAATAACTGCTTTTGTTAATGTTCTCATTTCAATTCTTCTTGCTTCCTCTTCATGTTTAATAAATCTTGCAAGATTAGCATTTGTTCATAAGATAAGTTATCAGTATCCCATTTTGGAATGACTATAAATTCATCAAGTGTAACTTCAAATCTCTTATCCTTCTTCTTCTTATGCAATTTATTCTTCATTGGCTCTAGTGAGCTGCTACTCGTTTTATATTCATCTTTCAAAATATTAGTATCACCACTAATTGATACTATCTCCTTCTGAGTATTGAGTATCTACTCGAGAGATGTATCATCTCACTTAACTTTAGTAGATACCAGAGGAGAAACATTAGGTAATTGTACCAATGCTTTTATTGCCTCTTCCTCCTTAGGTTCTTGTTTCTCCTCTATCTCAAAAGACTTGGTCACCTCAGAGACTTCTTCAAGTGATTTGGAGATATCTAGTGAAGATTTATCTCCTTTTACTTCTTTGCTTCTATCTCCCTTTTCATTGTCCTCAAAGTTTTCCATGATAGGTGAATTTGGAATTAAGAGTGCATCTTGTCCCTGTTCCTCAGCATTCAACCCTTGTGTTACCTCATCAATGGTCAAATCTTCAATTATTTCTTCCTCAACTTTATCTTTCTCCTCATCCTCAACATATTTCTTTAATTATTCCTTAGTAATGTCAATCATTTTAGCTTCAATATCATGTATCTTATCCTCAGTATTATCTGATTCATTGACATCTTCTTTGTTTTCAAGATCAATTTTCTTAGATATTCTCTCATCTTTATTCTTGTCAACTATTAATCCAAAGATGATCTTCCATATTATTTGTGTTTGTTGCACAACATATTATATATCATTCTTCAGTATGGAATAGGCCCTCAATTTAGGAATGAATCTATTCCTATTGATCCATAAATTTTTCTTTCTACTTCTTTGTTAACTCAGGCATAATTTGAGCTAATGCTCCTTCTCTAATTTTCCTTTCTGTCATCATGGCATGCTGCGATCTGTCATAAATTTAATTTTCTAGCTCATCAAGAACTAGGTTCCCAATCTCCAAAAGTGTCATCTTGTATGTTACTAACATATCCATCATAGCTTCTTCTATCTTAGCCTTATCAATTTTTCTTAGTTTCTCAAACTTAATAAACTTAAAACCTGACAAACCTACTGAATTTTGGATGTTCTGACAGATTTCATCAACATTGGTAGGATGTTTATGCTTTTCAAATTTAAACCTACTGATATCCTCAATTTCAGTCAACTCTTCATCTTCTTCATCTTTACCCATAATATATTTGCTTCTCAGTTTCTTCTTTGGTTTACTCGGATCAGATTCTATTTGTACTTGTTTTCTCTTTCTTGAGCTTACCACTTTAGTATCCTTTACCAACTTCCTCTTTGGTGGCTCAGCATATATAGTAAATGTTGATGCCTTGGTTCTTAATCAAGATGTGGCAGGAGGAATAGATTTCTGTTGTGAACTCCTCTTCTTGGCTGGCTTGGCAACCATGACTTTCTTGCCCTTTCATTCCACTTCTACATCATCATAGCTTTCTTCACAATAACTAGATTGGTCCTCTCCCTAACCTATTGTGATTTGTACTAGTGCATCTTCTTCTTCTTCTTCTTCTCCAAGTATCTTCTCAATATTCTTCACAATTTTCTTTCTTTTCCTCTCTATTGTTGCAACCTTCAAATTTGAAGTTATCTTAGATTTAGCTTCATCATAGGTACCAAATCTTTTGGCTTTCCTATATATTTCCTCTGCAAGTAGAGCTATGATAGCTGCAGATGTTTCATCTATGTTTACTTCATAGGGTAATGGCCTTATCCATGCTACCCTCAGTACTACAACTTGCACATAGGTGTTATCAGTATCAACTAGAAAGAAAAAATGATTATAATGTTTCTTCACTAGTGATACCAGGATTCTTCTCCTTAATATCATCTTCTTCTTTAACTCCACAAAGTAATTACCTATTATAGAATCAAAATTATCTCCTAGTTTCTGAATAAACTCATTTATCTAAACTGTTATTGGTCGGTCTTGACTCCATACAACATCTCCAATTGTAAGAAAAGTGTTATGTACACAAAATAATGTGAAAACAAGTAAGGAACCAAACTTACACATATATTTATTTTCCTTCCTTATTTCTGATAGGTTCTCAGAAAGTTGAGTCAACTATAACTCATAAATATCATAAGTATCATCCTTCTTCACTATTTTCCATGCTTGATCGACTGCAACATGTGGGACACTATCTAATCTGTTGGACTCATAGAATTTATGTGCAATAACTCTGACTCCAAAATAAATTTCTAGATCAATGATCATAGAAATTGTCATCCCTCTCTTGTTCCACTTGGCTAAAGTAAACTTTTTGATATCCTTCTTTTTCTGACAGCGCATTCTACTCTTCCCTTGCACAACTGGATAACCAGTAACTTAGTGAATAATGTCTTTGGTAATATTTACTGGTCCATTTTCCAACCATAAACACATGTCATGATTTTTTCTCAACATGATCTTGATCCATTCAACCTTAAAGTCGTGTGGGAATTCTAGGGCATGAACTAACCCTTTCTCAGCAATATGTTGATGATCAACCTTTATAACTCCATTTTCACATAATTTGTCATAGGCTTCCCTCAATTCAAAGTCAACAAATCCTCCAAATTTGCACATATAACAAGATCACACATCATGGATCATAAGTACCATTGGTATAATTGATTACATGGCTCCTGTAAGATCTCCCTTCATCGCAATTTTAGGAACGGCTCAAAAGTTTGGTGATGCACATGCATCCCTCCTGAATAACTGAACATTTATCACTACCTTATCTTTTCTTTTCATGTGGTGCAGGAGCACCTAGGCTAAATCCAATCCCTATGTTTTTTTTGTAGCTTGTACTGGCCCTATCTAAGTCAGTTGTTTTCTTTTTGACCTTAGAAGGTCTTGCATGTTTGTACCTAGTTGGCTTATTCTAGGTTCAATCCAACTAGATGTTTAAGGTTTTGAGTGTGTTTAGTGTAATTTAGCCT
Source organism: Thuja plicata (assembly GCA_018584345.1). Classification (NCBI taxonomy): domain Eukaryota; kingdom Viridiplantae; phylum Streptophyta; class Pinopsida; order Cupressales; family Cupressaceae; genus Thuja; species Thuja plicata. Next base: position 671,709 of record MU223433.1, on the reverse strand, counting down.
AAATTGGGAATTTGGGGTTAAGAAGCATAGAAGACTTAAAATGGCTTAGATTTGTACATAAGAAGGCCTTTATCATTTTTTCACATTATATCATAATGTTTTGAGGTCATTAAACTAAGTTTAAGGCAAAGATGTAAAAGTTGCTAAAATGATGCTTGACAACATTTTGCAACTTTGCAATGTTGTTTGACAACATTGTCAAGTTTGATTCCATTCAGTGAGTGGAAAAGTTAGTTAATGGTAGTGGCCTAAAAACATAGAAAATGAATATTTAGATATCATGAATCTCATTTCCTGAGGTAATGGTGATGTAATGCAAGTTTTTGAATAGCAAGAAGAACTTTGTTTTCTGTTTTAGCATACAATCCAACATTTCTATGTTTAAGCATTAGTAGATGGATTGAATAGTACAAGTTAGTATTGGATTTGAGTTTTAGGGGTATATTTGAATAAATTTTGTTCAGTGTGCAAGTTTTCTGAGAGTTCATTAGAGTAGATTTGTAAAATATTTTGTAAGTAGACTAGTTGTTGTTATTGTTCAGACACTTTTGAGCAAAATGGCTCCCCCATAAATCTCCACCGTACATTTCATTATGGAATGGAGGAATATGGAAGGGGAGCCTCTGTATAGTTTATATATAGTAGGAGAGGATAAGGAAATTTTCTTAGCTAAGGGTATGTGAAGGATCATGTTATATCAAGCTATGGCCTTAAGTGGCAATGAAAAATCAGAAAATCAAGGTTAGTCAACTTGATATAAAAAGTTGAACATATTATCAACCTTATGTGAAAAATTTGTAAGAACAGAATCTGTAGAAAATTGAATGTAGTTTCTAAAATACTAGCCCTTTTCTAAAAATAAATTAATCTAATTATTCAATATTTTAGATTTCAATGCAGTAGTACAAAAATTTTAGGAAAAAGATAAAAAGTACATTTATGTCTAACCACCTTAATCACAATCAAATGATGATATATTTTCAAAAGATTCAAAATATAAGTAGTAGACTCATGCCCGGATGTGATGCATATTTTTGTGTAATTTTTTACCAAATAAATAATTAATTATGAATTTTCTGCTACAAGTTATTCAAAATAAAAAACTCTCATGTCTAACCACCTTAACTAATTCTAAACTTTACAAATTGCAAACTTTTTTTTTTCTTATAGTAGGTGAAGCATAGAATGTGACGCATGTTTCAGATTTCAAGAAGGTTAAATTGTTTAAAATTTATAGTTGTTTTTCAATCAGTCTGTCAATTAGGACTTTAGAGATAACTCAACAAGAAAATAAGTAATAATTATTTACTGAACTTGAATTCTAACAGCAATTATATTAATGGAAAGTTGATCACGTCTTTAAGAAACCCTTTTTGTTTCATCAATTTTGGGTGAAAAAAAGGTCATCAACTACATTGTCTAAGTCTGGAGATCAAAGGAAATATGGTGAACATGTCATTTGGGTTGACCATCCATGTTTGGCATTGGAAAGACAAAATCCAAAGCAAATAACAAGCCTAATTGTATATCTGATATTATCATATATCCAATAACTCCCGCCCAAATATGACATTTTGATTTGAACCCTCTTTTCAATTTTATGACTTAAGTTTTTTCAATTTTATGATTTTATATTTTTAGTTTATATATTATAAATTTCATTTGTTTTACCATCTAATATTAGATGGTAATAGAATTAGTATTATATAATTATTTCTCTATTTTATAATAGTATAATATTAGTATTAATTAATTATTTATATTTATATTATAATAATAATACCTAGGGGCGAGAGAGAGAGAGAGAGAGAGAGAGAGAGAGAGAGAGAGTTGCAAGCTCAATATTACAATTCTATTTAGTTTGTTATTTTTGTGCACATAATGTATAGACACTCCCCTGATAGTACAAAAGATGACCGAAAGATAATCCGAGAATACCATTTTTATATGAGTGATGATAGATCTCACTCTCACGAGTATGTCCAACATTTCTTTGAGAACTAAATTTTGAGTGGGTACGGGAAAATGATATTTCTATGGATAGACATCTTATTTGGTCAGATAATTGCATAGGTCAATTCAAAAATGCTTGTATGTTTTATTGGTTATGTAGAATGCATGTAGAGACAGGTGTACCTCATATTTGGAGCTTTTATAGGTTAGTCATGGAAAAGGGGAGCATGATGGAGCAGGTGCATGTGTAAAGAGAGCTCTAGTTAAGGAGCAATTGAGGATTTTAGGAGCAGAACTCCTTGATGCTTTTTCTATTGTTGATTGGTGTACTTATGCATTGTCATAGGGGGGACTCTTGATTCAGTGATGCACACATTCTTTTGGTTGGTTGAGTTTGGCACAATTGGAGATAGGTTGGATTGTCAAACTGTGAAAGATTCTTCAAAAATGCATTCATTTTGAAGCTCAGATGCTAGTACATGGACCGTTTGGACATGAGAGATGGCTTGTTTTTGTCTGAGGTGTCTTCAGTGTGATTGGGATCAATGTGAGTCAAGTGAGTTGGTCAATACGTGGGTTACACATTATCTAACTCCTTTATCTGTCACACTCTCTGTAATAAATGATGACATGGATTGTTCACTTGACTATGACCATCTCTCATATCTTCTGCAACCAGGACATGTTTTTGCATTGGTTACACCATAGGGGAGTGATGAGAGATCAGATTAGTAGTTAGCACGTTGTGTATGAGGAAAACAAAAATTTGCACAACCGACAACATATGATGATATGAACTCACATATCCAATAGGATCACATGTTGCAGGAACATGGTTGTGCACATACATGATTATAAATAATGGTATTCCCATGTTTAAAGACTACAAGAAGCACAAAACCATTCTCATGTATTCACACCTTGTTATAGCAGTCATTGTTAAGTTGTTGAAACATCAAGGAAAAACCAAAGACAAAGTAACTTTGGACTATTAGTACTGTTGATCATGAAGCAATGTTGAATACCCTCAAGTAGAGAGATGGCCCTTCAGGCACACTTCAGTAGGTAAGTGCAACTCACTGCAAGGTTTTCCATGTTCATTACAGCTACGTTCAATACATGTACATTGTAGTTTTCTACTTTATTTGTTTGAGCCAATAAACTTGGTTTGTATGTGGATTGTAACTGCAGTTGGATAGATATATGATAGGTATAGGAGATTAAGGTGTTCATTTGATTAGCCTAGATCTTTTATAACGGTAAACTTCACTATGCATTGGCTAGTCATGTTCTTTGGTTTGTTTAGTTACTTATGCATTCATAATATATTTGGCAACCTATGAAATTTTTTTTTTCTTGTTCTTTCTAAATGTAGGGATTGGAATGTAGATGTCATTGAGTACCATGTGTTAAAATTATGCACTTTAGGAGTAGAAATGACACTTAAAATTTTCATATATAAAGTTATGTATCTAAGATTTTGAGAAATTCTATATCTTGGACTTTTGATAAAATTAATATATTTATTCATAATATGTTGTATCAATGATATACAATGATTTTGTATGAAAGGTGGTGTGTACAGTCAAACTTGTATAATGATGAAATACATGCAATAATGCAAATATTTGACAAGTCTTGAATGAAAATTCTATGATCAAAGAGTACTAGTTGGGGCGGCACTTTTCCCAAAAGGACAAGTCTTGAAACATTGGACAACTCCTTTAACTTAGGAACCCTCACTTTGGCTTGGAAGGGATAATTGGGGCACTTAATGAAGGAAGTACTTGTCAAACCTTGAAATCAACCAATATAACACTTGGGATACCTTGGATCACATGAGAGAATATCATTTATCCATTTTTGGTTCTTGAAACAATACCCATCAAAAGTAATGGGGAATCGAGCATCTAGTCTATGCTTCTCTATCAGTCACATACCACTAAGAATTTGAGAGAATCAAGAACCTTTCATTGTGGGACCAAACTAGCAGCTCCATCAGCTCCAATTGGCTAGGTAAACACTAGGGTAGACCTTTCTTCACTTGCGTAGCATCAAGAGTGTTCCGGCGCATGTCGAACCGAAGTGTTCCCAAGGTGCACTAAGACAAATTTGGCAGCGATTTTTGGAGATCCATATCTAAGACCTCGTAAGAGATATCAAAGATTTTTGAAGTGCACAAGGACCATCTTGGGAAGGTCTACAAGCACATGGCTTGGTCTTGGGAAATTCCACTCTGATTCCATTTTGCGACCCGCTCTTTATTGGTGCAAAAAGTGTCATTGTTGCTCAGTTGAAAGTCTCTCAGTGGTTGCATCTTTCAAACCGTTCATCATGGGACCAAACCATCAGCTCCATCAGCTCCAATTGGCCAGGTAAACACTAGGGGATATCTTTCTTCACTCATGTAGAATCAAGAACGTTCTAGCGCATGTTGAACCGAAGTGTTCCCAAGGTGCACTAAGCCAAATTTGGCATCAATTTTTGGATATCCATATCTTGGACCTCGTGAGAGATATCAAAGATCCATGAAGTTTACAAGGAAAAGACTTGGGAAGGCCTACAATCATGTGGCTTAGTTCTAGGAGATTCCACTTGGATTCTATTTGGCAGCCCAATCTTGGTTCGTGCAAAAAAGTGTCATTGTTGCTCAGTTGAAAGTTGTTCAATGGTGCATCTTTCAAACCCTTCATTGTGGGACCAAATCGTCAACTCCATCAGCTCAATTTTGTGAGTTAAATTCTAGGGGAGACCTTTCTTCACTCACATAGTATCAAGAACATTCTGGCACATGTCGAACCAAAGTGTTCCCAAGGTGCACTAAGCTAAATTTGGCATCAATTTTTGGAGATCCATATCTCAGACCTCATGAGAGATATCAAAGATCTGTGAAGTGCACAAGGACCATCTTGGGAAAGCCTACAAGCATGTGGCTTGGTTCTAGGAGAATCCACTTGGATTCCATTTGGAGACCCAATCTTGATTGGTGAAAAAAGTGTCATTGTTGCTCAATTGAAAGTTTCTCAATGGTGCATCTTTCAAACTGTTCATCATGGGACCAAACTGTCAGCTCTATCAGCTCTATTTGGCTGTGTAAATGCTATGGGAGACCTTTTTTCACTCATGTAGCATCATGAATGTTTTGGCACATGTCAGATTGATGTGTTCCCAAGGTGCACTAAGCCAAATTTGGCAGTGATTTTTGGAGATCCATATCTCAGACCTCGTGAGAGATATCAAAGATCTATGAAATGCACAAGGGCTGTCTTCGGAAGGTCTACCAGCATGTGGCTTGGTTATGGGAGATTCCACTTGGATTTCATTTGGTGACCCAATCTCGGTTGGTACAAAAAGTGTCATTGTTGCTCAGTTGAAAGTTGCTCAATGGTGCATCTTTCTAAGCGTTCATCTTAGGACCAAATTGTCAGCTCCATCAATTCTAGTTGGCTAATTAAATGCTAGGGGAGACCTTTCTTTGATCGCATATCATCAAGAATATTTTGGTGCATGTCAGACTAAAGTGTTCCCAAGGTGTAATAACTCAAAATGAGATTTCAACCCAACAACTTGAATCAAGGTTTCTAATGCCACAAGAGACCTAATTCAACCAAATTCAGAAGGAATCAACTAATTTCAGAGTCAGATTATATGGATTATGCACAAAGTGTTTGAAATTATGCACTCCCCAAGAAAAATTCCAACCAACCAAAGGTGGATTCACCATCCTTTCATCATAAGTAAGTGCTGCCAATCATAAAAAGTGTTCCTCATGAGGCCCAATATGCTACTGCAATAGCTATGCAAGCATTTCCTTGTTCCTTAACCCTGTAACAGTCATCAAATGGAAATCACCTACAACATCTAATGAATTTTCTTGTATATTTAGTGTTAGACATCTATAATACACGTGTGATTTATCCCCAAGTCACGGTGATTACAAAGCAAGCACAAGTACACTTTAGCATTAGACCATATGAGGATAGTCTATGGTGTGAGATCATCCCAATAGTGGATTGTCATTTGATCCTTGGGAGAGAATGGAAATTCATGTTTATTCAATCATTCTTCATGCTTAGAAGATGGCTTCTCTATAGAATGCGAGAACTCTGGTATGCAGACAGACATAGGATGATTTGTGAGTTGTAAATGAGTATTTAATTCTCTCTTCTCTGACATGTGTTCCTTCCTCTTTTCTTCCCACCAGGTGATGTTCCTAATGGGGTTGAAAAAGGGTATTCAAATATGTAATTATTTTTAAGAGTTATTTGGCACTATTTTGAGAAAATATTTAAAAACCCTTGTTGTTGTACTACTAGGACAGTGTATGACTGGATAGATTTGTGAAGGAGATAGAATGTCTTGAAGGAAGAGTTTTTGGCTTGGAGTATGGGTGAAACAAGTGTGTTGGGGTCCTTAGAGGAGTTAGGATCACCTATGAAAGAAAGGTTGATGGTTGTGGTTGTAGAAGCCTATTGAATGAAGGATGCATAACATGGAGTTTGGAGCATGATT